>APFE031300837.1:92682-116868 GCA_000404065.3 Pinus taeda
ATCACTAGTGTATTTGTCAGTTAAACTAAATACAACTAGTTCAACTAAGTCAAACTGAACACAACTCCATCAACTCCTCAATCAACTCCACCAAACTCAATAACTTGAGTTCTAACTGAAGTCCGTCATGCAATAGCTCAACTAACCCATAGAAAAAGCGTATTTCCTTCTGGCAGTTGCATGTGCCACATTCGTAGCTCGAACTGAAGCACTGCAAGAGGATAAGATAATGTTTATAATCCAAATATTATTAAGAGCTAATAATATTCGACTGTTCTATTTTTTGAATGGCAGTCTAAAAATAGACTCCGCCCATATGTCTAAAAATAGAGGTCCATCTATTTTTACCAACATGACCAATCATCCATAAATAGCATCCTACAACTCATAGACCATGATCCATATGTTTAAAAATAGACATAGTCTAAAAATACACCTTGCGCCAAAAATAGCCTGCAAGCCCACTTAGTGAAGACAACTTCTTTTCACTAAGCTCCATCATCTTTGCATTTTAAACAGAGGATGCTCTCTAAGTCTTGCCAGTGTCAAAATTTTCTCTAGGATGTTTGCCAAGTACACACCCTTCACAAACTCCATTGGAGAAACTGATATTTGGTAAGCCTTCCACCATCTCATGCTTGCTTAGCTGTTGCATATACCTGTAATTTAAGTGACCAAACCTCTTATTCCAAAGCCTACTACTATCATTAGCATGTGTAATAAATAAGGAGGATTCAGATTCAATAAATTCAAAAAACGTATAGAGTCTAGCCCCATTGTTTACCTCACCGGTTGCAATTTTGGAGCTGCTATGTAGATATATATGTTCACTGCATTTGGAGTGAATTCCACTCTCTTTCCGGTGCCGGAATGAGTGATCTGATAAACTGAAAGCAGGTTTACCGAAAGTTTTGGAACATGAAGCACATCTTCAAAGCTTCCATGTAAAATTTCCACTCTACCTTTTCCGGTGACCTCAATAGGTGAGTCATCTCCCATGAGGATGGGAGGTCCTTTGCATGCATCCAAAGAGGAATAGACTTCCTTTGTAGTAGCCATATGATGTGATGCACCTGAATCTATAATCCATGCATCATAGGAAGAGTTAATTGCAACTAAAGCATGAAAATTGTTACCTTTCTCGTGTGGCAGATCCTTAGTTTTCTTCTTGGCGCCCTGAAGGATGTGGTCTCCAAGGCTATGTTTCTAAAGGATTTCTGCCATTTGGTCAATTTGTTTCTTCATGCAGGAGGATTCCGGATGGAATCCTTGGTGACAGTAGGTGAATTTGTCTCCTTTCTTCCCTTTCCCATTTCTGGAACCAGAGGAATCATTGAAGGGCTTGGTGTACCCTTCCTTCTTTGGATGGGAATGCGCTTTTCCCTTGTCTTTTTTATGCTAATTTTTCTTATTTGAATTAGACCTGTAATTTTTATTGTCGCTGCCATCATGCACAACAAGTGCATGCGCTTTTGGAAGTTTGATTTGCCCCATGCCAATGAGTTTATCTTGCTAAAAAGTGAGGGACTCCATGAACTATTTGAGAGAAGGCATAGTGTAGGATTTACCTATTGCAAGACTTACTGAATGAAATGTAGACACAAAGGCAGAGTATTCTGGTCTGACCTTTGACATAATAGAGAGAACTTAGCAACTCTCCTCCTTGGATTTTTCAATTCCACAACCCTTGAGTTGTAGCAATAGATCATTATATTTGGTGAAGAAGTCTTGAATTTTTTCATAGTTCTGTGGATCCAATGAGAGCAACTCCACTTCGAGCAGATGTCATTTCATCTCAACCTGTTTCCTGTAGAGTTCTTCAACCTTTTTCCAAATCTCATTGGGAGTATTGTAGGCAGATAGATGAAACTGCAACTCTACGGAGATGCACATGCATATGGATCCATGGGCCTCATCCATGCGGTTGAAGTACTTGGATTTCTCTATGGCTGAAGTGGGTTCCACTTCTGCAGCCATGGTAATCCTGTACAACCCTTTCTGAAGAAGGTATCGAACCATTTGGTCCTTCCATTCGTGATAGTTGTACGGTATTAGGATCGATGCTTTGGGAAACTCCATTTTTCTGTCGATCTTCAATCTCCAAGCTGTAATACCTACAAAATAAAGTATTGGTGTGCCTTTTATCGAGTAACCTATGGGCTCAGATACCATGTAAATGTGTTAGAAAACCTACACAGATGAATCTAGCTAGTAATGGTTGAACACACAGCTTTGCGGACCAAAAACACTAAAAGAATCGAAAGAACAAAAAGAATCACTGATTCATAAAATAGGTTAAAATGCTCATGATATAGCATTATTGGGTGAAGATCCAAAGGTAATGCGCCATAGTGGTGATCAATGAGATGAATCAACACCTATAGAAAGTTCCGGAGAGAACTAGCCAGTTGCGGAGTGAAAGGAGGAGCAAATCAGGGAGTAAATGATGTAGAGGAACTAGCCAATTGTGGAGTGAAAGAAGGAGCAAATAAAGGAGTAAATCATGTAGAAGAACTAGCCAGTTGCAGAGTGAAAGGAGGAGCAAATCAGGGAGTAATCATGAAGAAAATATCTTGCATGTAGTCCCATCTTCTAACTAAGTGTCTGCATGTTCCAGTAATGAAGGTCCTAGGTGTGTAGTATCTCCAACAAATTTCAGTTTCTTCTACTATTTCTTATGCAATGACTTTCACAGGTTTCTCGATTGGACCAGCGAGAGATGGTCCCTTGAACCCTGACATGACCTTGTCGGACACGCAACAATGGAATGGAGCATGCCTCTCCTTAGCATACCAGCATTGCTCACAAACTGTAGAATTAGAATTATAATTATCGATTACATTGTGTGCTGCCATGTGACCATGAGCGGAGGTCAATGAATCAATAGTGTCAGAGCACCTTTTTCTACTATGTTGTTTAGTTTATGAATGTTGTATCAAAATCTTACTCGATCTGTCTACAATCTGGATGTGTTGGTTGCTTATATGCCCATTTGAATTACCTCTCCCAACTTTGTGCGTTGTTTAGAGCTAAAGCATGGCATATGCATTCCTCATTCACAAGGGAATATGCGTTGAATTTGAATCATTTTTTAATATGCGTTGATTCTCATGCTTATTTGAAAAAGAAGAAATTTGTTGGTTGCATGCAGAAACCAAAGCTAGGGATGATGCGTTGTTATATTTTATGATCTAGAGTGTGTTAATATGTTTTATGTTAAAGACCTTTCATTGGTTCTCTCCATAGGGCACAATAATTTATACATAGTTTTGACTAGATTATTGAAGGATGGATTTAGACCCAAAGAACTTATGGGATTTTGTGGAAAGACAAATTTGTCGAGCATTGCATTTCTTAATTTTGTTCATATTGTCACCCACATAGATTATATTAGGCTCTAGTTGTTATATGTGTTGAGGTCATATTAAGAACCAATCATTACTGCTCATGGTTGTTGTGTATGTTGTTTTACATTGAATTCATAGTATGTTGGTTGCGCTTGATAATGTTATATGACATATGCTTTGGCATTGGATGATTGATTACACTGGATTTTGTTCACATTGTTGTTAAGTTTGTTGCCTCTCATCAATTGTTGAGTTTGTAGCGTGGTGGAGCACCCTTTTATTTGATTTTGGAATTGCATTCAACGATATAGATTATTGGAAAATGGTCGATGGATTGTTGGAATTACTAAACAATTTAATACATTCTATTGTCGATAGTACAATCATGATTGATAAATCCATTCTCAGAGACATTCAAACTTGTCTTCAAAATGCACATGACAAAATTGACTTTTTGCAGTTGGAGTCTCAACTTCAGCGAGAGAATTACAACAGTGGAGTCATCATTTTTAACCTATTTATGTTCAGAACATTGAGACAGACTCCCATCAACACCAATAATATAAACTTGAGACTGATTCACATTCAATGCCTAGTGTAAGAGCAGATTTGCATGCAAAAGCAGAAATTCATCCGGCACTTCCCAAGCTAATCATCAAACCTTGGGAAGAGCTTGTTAGCAACAATCACAGAATAAGTATTGGATATGACAAGGAATTGTCCTTTCATATACCAGATTATTCAAATCCCATCCAGTTTCATAGTGTTGGGTTTCTTAATGACAGTTCACCTTCAGCTATTCTAGATTTTTCTCCTCTTCAACAGAAGCCACAACAGACTATTAAATGCCAACATTGTGACCGAGCAGGCCATATGAAATATCATTGTTTTGATCTTCATCCATGTAAGCATTGTCATAAAACCAATCATTCTTCAAATAGATGCTTGAAAAACAAACCTCTTGCAAGAACAAAGATTCATCTTGGATGGATCGATTCTTGGCAATTGGCTTCAACAACGAAGAAGATATTTCACTCATACAACAAGATTTGTTCTCGAATATTGAAAAGTCTTGCAGATGATTTTTCTCCATCATCTCACCTTGTATCTGATAGGGGGGAAGTGATGGTCATCTACAAGCTTCAAAGTCATATCAAGTGAGCCTGCGCCACAACCTGCCATACCAAATTCAGAGTTGTAGCTAGAGACAAAGATGCCCCTGAGCATGCCTTGGGTTGGTAATCAACCTTGAACCATCTATGCGGGTTGTGACCTCCCTTCAAAGAATTAGGGACACTTCCTCTAGCAGAAGACTTCAACTTCTTGCCAGTTTTGGAAGAGTTCCAGGAATTGCATTAAGAATTCTAGAGTTGGTGGTCATCCTTAAACCACCACATGTTGTATACCTCCCTGTTTCAGGTTGAAGGTCTCCCTCTCCAAATCATTAGGGACACTTCCTCTAGCATATGAATTCATCTTCTTGTTAGCTTTAGAAGCGTTCTGGGAATTGCACTAAGCGTTACAGTGTTAGTGGTCATCCTTAAACCACCCCCTTATACCAACATTTCAGAGAGCACATTCAACCTATTGCTTCCATGCATGTTTTTGTACATTTTTTATTACAACTTTCTTCTTGGACTCATACATAACCCTTCGAATTAAGGGGGGCTTGTTGGACACCTAATCCTCTATGGGTTGGTTTGGAATGTGAAAAACCATCTGAATCCAAGGGTCACACTAATGTACTATATATATGTATCATTGTGAATAATAGATGCAACTCAATGTTTATCATTCATATTCTGCCTTCGCCATGTATGTGTCTAACAATATTTGTCTTCTAAATCTTTATATTGTCTATAGGAGCATGTTATGATATTGCATACAAGGAAAATATCAAACCCTAAATTCTTCTATCTTCTACGAAGCTAGCTAAAATAGCTAAAACATTCAATTCAACAGCCTAAGTGACTATCAAATTTTTTTGTAGAGCATGATAGAATCACAAGATTTATAGTTGTTGAAATATTCCATATCTCTTAAAGTCACAAAAACCATAAGATTGCAATTCACAAAGTACCCAGATGCTTATAGAAAGAAAAACTGTGATAAAACATTTCTTGATGCTAAAAAAATCAAACATATTACATAAACAAAACAACATTAAACCATATACGAAAGAATAGAAAATATTAAAACTGATACAAAGAAAGATTGACAAATTAAAACAACACAAGAAACACTATAAAACACTTGTAAATATATTTCATGAGAATGAAAGAACCCAAGATGTTTATAAGACATTTTCAGAAGAAAACTCAAAATCGCATAATGGCATAGTCATATCAATACTTGCTATCAATGAAGAATCTGATGGTTTGCAATGATAATGGTATTAGCTGCAATTTAACAATAAAAATTAAGACAAAACCAAAAGAGGAATTAAGCATAATCAAGCATCATCTACATCCAAATGATTAGATTAACCATTTAGAATCTAAAATTGTAAGGCAAGAGGTGTTGGACATAAGTGCCTCAACGAGCATTGTAACCATGTAGTATACATGTTGAATTTATTTGCTTGGGGGATCTTTTTTTGTTTGTCATATTGTTTTAAATATCTGAACAAAATATTATTAGTATTTATATCCTTAAAAACATTATATAAAATAAACAAAATTGCTTATGTCCAAACACGAAGAGCCTTCATCTTTTAATTTCCTATTAAGAGAGACTTCATAAATTTTCGGTGGGTAGTAACCACTATTAGATTGCATATTTACACTTTTACTTTTGTTAAAGCATTGAAGAAAACATAAATAAGGGTAGGCAATAACTCTAGGATGGTATATTTATTTATTTTCATCTTGTTCCTATTTGGTTTTTAAGCAAAAACTTATTTAAATTATAGTGGGTGGGGAGTAACTAATGGTAAATAAGTTGTTTACATGTTATTTTCAAGGATTTTAATTTTAGGTGCTTTTCTTAACCATGAAAAAATATTGCACAAATATATAAAAATCATGGCTATGGCAAAAAAAGATTAAAACAACTATCTAAATGGCACAAAGGTTGCAATAAGACCTTCAAATATATAGTCAAATCAAATGTTTGAAAATTAATTTTTTCAATAATATTGAAAAACAACATTTATTTTTTAAAATTAAACATTATAATTATCTTTATTCAATACTAAACTAATAATAAACAACAACTAAATAGATTATAAAATCTAATAACTTATTTAAAAAATAATCACTTATAATCAAGTGCACAACAAATTTTTTTCGTCCATAGTCATTTTGTACACAATAAAGTAACCCATGATTTTTTTTTAAAACAAACTTTTACGTCCTATCATGATTATTCTATTATTTTAAATTTCGGAATATCTTTGTGATATATATTCTTCACCACTTTATAAATTGTTCGTTTAAATCTATCAACAAAACTACAGAGGACTGGTTTAAGAAACACTTGTGTGTAATGTGAAATTTTTTGTTATGCTTATTGTGAATGTCAGATATTTATATTAAATATCTTTCTCATACAAAAATTAAGCATATATATATATATATATATATATTGCATCCTACCTGTTAGTTTGCTCCACAACTAGTATGCTCACTGCAAACCCAGAGGCTAGATATACCTGATTTTCTTTCTGAATCTCCATATAGCTGGAAACACCATTCATATATTCCCTTGGCATTAAATTCAATTCGTTCATCTTCAAAATCCATTCAGATTCGAAATATTTATTACGATATCTGCAATTAGTGAGTAAGGTTTTTGGGCGTATCCAAAAACTTGGATCCAAAAAGTTGAAGATTCGTATAAATACAAATAGTTTGCAGGCAGAAATTGCATTGCCGGGGGCACCATTCAAGTCAATTTCCAACTAATCCAATGTGTTGAGGGCTTCCCACTTTCTGCACAAATTGCTATTTCAAAAATCAAATAGTTGAAGATTATATGGAATGTTAACTCTTAAATGCATAGACATTTAAGTTAAAAAAGACGGCCAGGCTTGAGGCAAGAACGATGGATTAGATTACAGACTCTGTGCGTAAGGACAATGGACTAAGTTAACTTATATTTGAGCAGTCGATAGTGGAACAGATTTCTTTGAGATTTGAGTACAGTCTAGAATACCCATAATTGTTCAGATCGCATCTCCATCCATCCCCAAAAAATGTTAAATGTTAGAGCAAGATACAGGAAAATTTGTGTTGGTACCAATCCAGAGTGTCATATAAAATATAAACAAGTACATTAAATGTAAGTAACTAATAAAAGTAAAAAGAGTAGCACAGGTCAATCTTTTGGGTTGTTATTACAAATTCCAATTTTTATCAGCAAAGCTTCCAATTACATGTTAGGTTTAATATTAAGACTCAGTGGACTACTCCCAGTAAAAGAAAAATTCTAAGATCCAATTACAGGTTAGGTTTAATAACTATTAAGACTGTCAGTGGACTATTCCCAATAAAATAAAAATTCTAAGATACATGGTAAGAAAAAAATGATATCTAAGATATCTCATGAGAATATAGCAACTTTAGATTTCAATATATTGTATTTACATGAATTTAATTTAGTTCACAACTTCACATCAACTAAATTTAAATAAAAGAAAATTTCTAAACTATATGGTAAGGAAAAAATGATATCTAAGATATCTCATGAGAATATAACATCTTTAGATTTCAATATATTGTATTTACATGAATTTAACTTCGTTCACATCAACTAAATTCTGGTGATAATTTCCAATACTTTTGAAGTAGGAAGACAGTCAAGGAGACTGTGTAACTAGTCTCATGAGTATGATAACATCACTAGTGTGTGAACACTTTAAAAGTTTTGGTCCAATGTAAGTGTATTTCTTTAGGAAATTGTAAAATTTGTTGTTTAGCCATACATATTGCTTGGGAGCATGGATTGTTGTAAGGTTTTAAGATTTTGATCAGGCATAAATGTAGTGTAGTGAGGCATGGAGTCATTAAGTTGTAAAATGGACCATTTGAAGGTGCACTGGTATCCTAGCTTGAGGGGGAATGTGAGATCTTAGGTGAGATGGTTGATGAATGATTGGAACTAGGTTAATTTCTGGAGTCAAGTTTAAGTTGTGGATTGTTAGTGTGTTTCAAGTAAACTTGACTTGGTCAAGTTATTAGTGGTTTTTGGGCTTCTGGTGTGTGAGAAGCCATGGTTTCACTGATGGTATTCATCTAATATGGCCTATTTCCCTATTTAAAGGTGGAAAGACTCCATGCCAAATTTGTCATGGTAACCAGTGAGATCCCAAGCAATTGTGTCTTTAAACACCACCACTTCTCTTGATATTTCATGATTCTAACAACTAATTACTTCATGGAAATTGTTACTTCATGGAAAAAGAAAATGTCTATTTAAACCAAGTAAATTAAGACACAAATTTCTGAAATACCAAGACAACCCACACTAATATCAAAAATACCATATTTCAAAACAAAACAGCCTTGGATTAACCTTCAATATTATTCATGGACATCATTCCATGCTAGTTTCTCTGTATTGGAACAAGCCCAACCAAATCACAGAGTATCCATCCTATCACTGTAATCCTCAGCATTATTGGTGAGCATTTTGAATTTCAATCCCCTTAGTGGCCTCTTTCGTGACTTTAAAGTCCAATGAGAACAGGAGAAGATAATACAGCAGGACCAATTAGATTCCATGCAGGAACCCGTCACAAACAGACAAACACTAACATAGCAGAGGAGAAAGTGTTGTAAAAGAAATATGATATTGGGATCTGTAGATTTCACCCCATGATCAAGTCCTCTACTGAATACAAGCAATTCATCTCCAGCACGTATTTCAAATTTGTCAAATGGCAATGTATCTACTCGCAGAGAAGCTCACAAACTTTCAACTTGTTACCATGTGCATTCTTTTTTAGCAATACAATAAAGAAATCTATATGGGTCAAATTCTCAAAAACCAGTAAAATTTTCGGGCAGTTGTTTATATGGTGTTTATACAGGGATTAGAATTTTATGAATTCTTCAGAAGTGTTGTTTTACAACTTATGCCTGTAATTTTTAGGAGTTAGTTATTGGTTATTTCCAGATCAATGCTACAAGCCAATATCACTTTCAAACACAAAGCATTTAAGAAAAAAATCCATACTAATGCATATAACAATCTACATCTTCTATAACAGTCACCAAATCTACAATAAAACAAAACCTCTCGGTTACGATATGGAGTTCTAATATTTATAACCTGCTCGACATAAGTCGTGTAGTAAGAAACAAACAATAGGTAAATAATGATAACCCTAGTTTGAACTGACCACCTTGGATCATGAACCTATTGCATATTTGGCTACAATATGTATTTCTTTGACAATGTTTACATCTGAAAACCATTTGCGACAAAACCCAAGTTCCTCAAAAACGGAAGTGAAAAACACCGAGAAGATGCCTCAGACAGATCCTGAACACTTCATTTCTCCATTTTTCCTACTGCCATTTTTCAGAACGCATCCCCATGCCTACCGAATGCTGTATATTTAAAATGCTGACCATCTTAATCCCTCGAACTTCGGTTATAATCTGTTCATTGAAGAAAAGCATACAGATCTATCATTCAATCTGTGAAGTGAACAAACTTAAAAAATATACAGATCTATCATTCCAGTTATCACCTGGTCGTTGAGAAAAAATATACACTACACAGATTTATTATTCTTGGAATGAACAAACTTGAAAGATTATTTAACAGTGGCAAATGCTGAAATGATTGAAGCACTTACCCATTAGATCGCTCCAAGAAATGATGACTCAATGTGGTTAGTCCTCTGCTGCCAAAAAAACATTGTCCATTGATCTTTTATCTCCGATAGTTCTTCCCAAATCTCTAACGTGACTACAATTTCTTCAGACTGCTCTTCTCAGAGAAGTGTTCCAAACACTTTGAATGATAATATGACAGTTTATCAACTGCCATTATAAATTAACCTCCCAAATCTACAAATCTTGGTAGTAGATGTGGCTTGACTTCTTAAAATACTGGAATTATAAGAGTCCTTGGCTTCACCATGGAGTAAAACACAGGAATAATGGGAGCCATTGGCTTCACCATGGACTCAAGTTCATCCAGACACCAACGGGATTGAGCATAGTTCGTATAAAAAATGGCAATGTGGACTGAGGCTAATTTAATAACCCCCTATGTTTGAGAAAGAATGTTGCGTCCCACCACCAATTTGGGCGAACTCGCCATCCACGTTCTACCAGGAGACACTAGAGATGGGAGGGTAAATTGTTCTTGACATCAGGGCCACGACTGTTTATCAACAAACCGTAAGTGACATTAAAAGCCGAAGCTGAATAAAAAGGCGGAGGAGGAAGAAGCCGGGCAGTGTTATTCTGATGGAGGCGCCTGCCATTGATGGACAGGAAAATGAGGCGCAGGCCTATGCAGGCGGACAAATGCAAAGATGTTGAAGCCAAGGGAGGTAGATCCAGAGAAGAATATGATGAAGGCAGACCACTGGCATCGATGTGCACCTACGCATTGGATAGTAATATGTTAATCCACCGCCTTAAGATTCTTGATGTTTGGTCACCAGCACAGAGGTTTAAAATGTGATGTGAGTTCATGTGGGTCCTCTCAGGTATTGTTAGGGGCAAGTTGCAACACCACATGCAGAGAGACTTAGGGAGACTTTGTGAAAGGGACCATTATTCAATTTAGTTAGTGAGGCTGTGCGTTGGAATATGGGATGTTGGACTTTTATAACGTTTTGGCTACGGCTTCGACTTTACGTGAGCAACACGTCTCACGAGTTTCAATCAACCATGTGGGAAAAGGTCCCACTTGATATAAAAAAAAGGGGGAGTTTTGGTTTTTATCAAAATCAAAGGGGGGAGTTATGGGAAATTTTGTGTTGCTATGAAAGTGTGGAAAGTTTTTATCAAAATCAAAGGGGGAGTGTTAGGGGAAATTTTGTATTATAAGAGATATGAAAGTGAGTGGAAATTTTGTCTCGTAAGAGATTTTAATTTGGGAAAATTTTGTATAAATGTGGGGAAATTTTGTGTTATAAGAAATATTAAATTGGAAAAGTTTTGTATAAATGTAAAGGAGATTTTTGTATAAATAATAGGTGGGGAAGGTTTTGTTTATAGATTAAATTTATTTGTATAAGTTTTAAATAAATTTGTAAATTTTTAAGTAAGAAAGTGGGAATATTAGAGTGAAATGAGATGATTTAGTGAATAACTAATAAAGGATTTTATTTATGAATAATTTATCGAAAGAATTGTTTATTAGGTTAAGCGATAATGGATTTATGGTGGGAGTATATGGTGGAGGAAGCATTTGATATATATGTTGCTAAATGTGTAAGTGGTTGTATATATAGTAAGTGGTCAAGGTTTTGCTAAAAAAAATGGTTTACTTGTATAAATCTTAATTGTATTAAGGAAATAAACTAGCATATAGTGAATGAGTGGAAAGGGGATGTCAAAGTAAATTGAGATGGTTATGTTGCTTGAAGCTATGAGAGTTCTCCTTAAATGGTCCATGAATAACATATAAAGGGTCAATTGAATAGAGCCCATGAATAACTTATTAAAAGAATTATTTATTAGGCTATGTAACAATGGATGTATGGTGGGAAGATGTGATGGAGGAGGATGTGATATCATTGTCGCTAAATGTGTAATTCGTTGTAGGTCTCAAACTCAACCATCCCTACATATTCTAGTACTTAGAGTTGAGCAAACATAGTTACATCATTAAAGTGGCATGTTGCCAAATGGGTAAGTAGTTGTAGATGTAAGACTCAACCATCATTGTTCATTCTAGTACTTCAACTTGTGTATAGGTGGCATAGTGTCTTCACTTATGAACACCTCACTTTCACGGCAACCAATATATATGTAGCTATTGATCCATTAATGCTCCTTAAGTACATATGTCCCCATCTAAGGAAATCAATCCAAGTGTCAACCCATCCCCATCCCTCATGGATTCGCATTCCATGGCATCCCTATGCATTTCGTACTGTGAAAAGATGGTGAAATTGAATGTAAAGATATGTCGGTGATCGCCTAACTCCATTAACAACTCAGTTGTTTACTCCCACCTACCCTCCCTCTCAAACGTGGTTCGAGCTCGATGCTAGTGACTTTGCCGAAACACACCTCGTTGCTATCCAACGCCCCTCTGCATTCAAAACTTGCAATATCCATAGAGCTCAGGAATTGGCTTCTCGTTTCTGCCTTTATGCCTGCAATATTGAAGGAACTTAACCATGATATTAACATAGGTTCTTAGGAACATTTTCCTTCGTAATGAATAGTGCTCAGTGTCTGTTGTAGCTAAGTGCTTTTATGTCCTCCATTAACCCCTAAGTTGTTTACTCCCACCTACTTAGCGACTAAAACATGGTTCGAGCTCTCTGCAAAAGCGACTGGAAACCTGCAATAAGGTTCACTTGCTCTCCAGCGATGGTAACCTGCAATAGAGTTCACTTGTAAGTCGTCTTCTCTCTGTTTAAATTAGAGGTTATCGAATCGTAATTTTTCTTGCCTTACAATTTTTTGCATGAAATATGTTTAAGAAATTTCGTGGATGCCTGCTCGTTTCTGCTTGAAATCCACTTGAAATACATGGATGCTTACCCGTTTGGAGCTTGAAATCTTGCGTTCTCTCTTTATTTTTAAAGTTATAACATTTTAATGTGATTTATCAAAAAAAAATCTCTTTGCGTGATCATTGAATGCCAATTTTGTATATGTATTAGAGGAAGGTAGTACAAAATGAGGGGTAAAGTTTCTTACAAGATGGAAACACCGAAATTTTTTACCAAGGCTTCAAATCCCACTCTATTGATGACCATAATCAATTATTTCAAGGAAACCCTTTTGAAGGAAGACATTTTATACATGGTAATGATGATATTAAAACAAAGTTCTCTTTTAGTGCTCGTTCTATGATCTTTGTTTGACATTATTATAGATGCCTTAGGTAGAACATGTTGTTGCAGTAGTATCAAATTCCTTTGATGTTGAGGAAAATTTGTTGCATGAAAACCATTATTTTTTTGACTGCTCTGCAAATGGATTAATTTCCTTAAGATAAATGAGCTTTAGAAGAAAAAGCACGAGCGCGATATTTTATTTAATACTATGAGGGTGGATTAATAGCTGGTAAGCAAATGAATTCCACGATTAGATTGGGATCAAAATAAGTTTTATATGATGGATTTGTTGCTTGCAGTTCAAACTCTAGTTTCTGAGTGCTCCTTTTACCTTACCATAGGTTCGTTTTTTTGTGCTTCATCTTCGTAAGACAAGCTTCCAATGCACAACATCATAAATGAAAAGGAATTTATATATTTCTTGTCTGATATGACATATGTTTCTCCATTCTAGCATGAAAAATAATCATGCTTTTACTTGTCCTACTTATAATATATTTTGATCCCTCTTTTGCTTTTTGATTTGATGGTATCTGTAGCACACGATTCATTATTGTGAAATTACAAGGATTTTGGGCTAGTACTACTCATGTTGCTTCACCAGTGGATGTATCCATGGTGGTAGTTCAAAAAAGCTTTTGGTTCAAAAAATTTAACGGTCTTAAGCCCTCCACTGAGGGATTGCACAAACCATTGATTCAATTTTTTTAATTAATGTTTTAAACCCTTGATTGATGACCAACATATAAATTTTTGACATTTTCATCTCTCAAGAAGATATTAAGTTTTATGAATTTATCCGCCAAAAAATTCTTAATTAGAAGCATAAAGCCTAATGGATGCAAGAGTCTACCTTGGAAATTCAAAATTATAAAGAAAAAAAAAACCAACAAAATATGACTATCCTTGGTTGATTTCATTCTCAACTATATAATATAAAATATCCAAAAAAAAATAATAACACACTAAGAGTAAATAAATAGAGTCCCTAATATCAATCATATAAACATGGTCACCTTTTTCTATTGGTTTATATTATCTTTTTTTCTCACTACTTATTGTTAATATTAATATGTATTTTTTCAAACTACATATTTATTTGTATAGTATAAATGGTTTAAAATTGAAAATAGAGGTAATATCTAAAAGGATAGAAAAAATTGTAAAGTTTTGATTTTGCAAGAGAAAAAATAAATGAAGTTCAAAAGGATCAAAGAAAAATAGTATTATTTTATTGTAAATAAAATATATTTTATAATTTCATTTAAGGAAGAATAGTTGGACAACTGTACTTTTGGTATAGAGTTATATAGTTCTTATGATCAATGTAGAATGACTATTTAAGTCATTACTATTTTTGAGTAAAATTAATTATAGACAATTCTTTGAGTCCTTAGATTTTTAATAATATTTTTAATCTCTAGATTTTCAATAATATTGTTATGACCATTTTATTATATTCTTATGGACTATGTAGAATAGAAGTTTGTACGTATAAATCTATATATGCACCTATAATTGATTGTGTGTGTGTGTGTGTGTGTGTGTGTGGTTAGGTTCCTATACCAATAGGTTTCATTTTTCATGATTAATAGTGGAAAGGGCTAAATATGTTCATCATTGCATGTTGCAAAGGTTCCATATTTTGTATACAGACTAGGAAAATTAAAAGATGAAAAGAGGGTATGCCTTAAAAGAATAATCAAAAGGCAAGAAAATCAGTTGGTTAGAAAGAATAGTGAAAATGAACCCCAGATCAAAGACCAGGAAAGTGGTCAGTCAAAATGCCATTACTATCTTATTGGCAGCATCACAATGTGCAAATACTGCTGCTAATCATACTTGATGGATGGCCCAACAGTTCAATCTGGACCATGCCATGTTTAAATTGTTTGTTGCAGAATAGAGAATGATTCCTGTCCAAACAGCTCAAGCTTGGCAGATGACTAGCTAGGTAGAGAAATGAAGGAGCCCAACTGCTTAATCTGGGCCCTTGGAAGAGATAAGGGTAGATTTAGACAGGAGGGCAGTCAAAAGAAAAGAGAATAATCAGGGTTTGCTAATCTAAGTGCACCCAGCTAAAGTGAAGAAAAAAATGTTAGGATTGTTAGGCTGGGTAAGTAGTTTGAGGTTGTAGAAGCAAGTGTGTGATCATTATTTGGCTTGTCAAGAAGGACTCATTTCATTCATGGCATTGACACCATGGCAATGGCTTGATGGTACAGTAATGGAAGCATGACTAATTTCCCTTTTCCCCCAAAGATCATTTACTAATACTCCCCAAAGACCTTGGGATTTGCCCAATAGTCTTGTTTCATTTCATTCCAGTACCAATCCCAAGTCAAACTCTTAGTTGACTAAAGGAAAAGAAGCCACATTTCTTGTGTAAAAATCATCATTCTGATTTCCATTCCTCTTCTGTGTCTAAGTTTCATTTCATAAGCTTGGCATTTTCCCTTGCATTTTCACCTCACAAAGTCATATTGACAGCTAATTTTATTATTTAGCTCCTTAACATTGCTTCCCTTCCCTAGTTCTACAAAAAAACTATATAAAAATCCAAAAAATCTATTAAATACCCCATCCCATAGCAATATAGCTATCTAAGTCAGTATTGGGAAATATTTAGTCCATCTGGGACTAATATTAACCCTCCCCCCTTCTAAACAATATGGAATCAACTAAATTTTGGTTGACATTAATCTCCATAGGGTTGCCCTCTCACAAACCCCATTGTTCCCCCCCGCGCTAATGTTTAAATGTTTGTTTATAGGTTGAATTAAACATAAACGGACGCATTCACATAACCCTCGCTAAACCAAAGTTTGAACCCCCCCCCGCCATTATTTTAAAATGTTTTATAATTGGCGGGCTCCGCAGTTAATCTTCCACCACCACGCAACCCCCGCTAGCCGTCCGATGATCGGCCCTCAGGATCCAAGGGTGGGCGGTCATTTTTACACACAAGCCGAAGGATGTTTATCGTTCGGGGGATTGGCGGCTTCACCGCCGTACCCCCGCCACGCGTCGCCTTCCCATTGTGTTCGGAGGCCCCTCCCCCGATACCACTTATGCCGAAAGGTGGTGAGGGGAGGAAACTGGATACCACCCTTTACCCCTTGACGTCAACACCACGTCATCTGTGACGTCACCGCCGCGTCCGCGCCCTGCCACCATGCCATTGCCACCTAATCCGCCCGCGTCCACGCCCTACCGTCGTGTCCTGTGCCACCTCACCACCCACGTCAGAAGTCCACGTCATCCTGTTGTACTCGGGACCCGTCGATGATGTCATGCTGACATCATCGCCAAAAAGCGCCAAAATTCCCAAATTTGCATAAAACAACGCAAAAAGACCGTTTTATGTCATTTTCATTGGTTATTTCACGAGCGTTGTGCATGCCATTTACGTTGATTTGCTTCCCAACCTGGAATTTAGCCGTCCAAGCTACTGCCGCCTGCAAATTCAACTCAATTGTTCACCATTGTACCATCTCAACACCCTCGGCGCCGTGGAAACCAGGTATTTGCCCACAGTCAACCTTTTTACCCTTGTTTTCACCATTTTGTCCATTTTTACCTGCATAAAATTCTGCAAGCTCCCACACTGAGCCAATTATGCACCTAAGTGTTGTCTAAATGCTCTGGTTAGCCTCCTTTTCCCACAAAGCTCAGTAAACCCGCATTCGTCTGCAAAATTTACATGAAAAATTGGTTTTAAGAGCCCGTGCTGCCGACAGAGGCTCACACAGCCATTCACCAACCACTCTCACCAGATTTATTTATGCAAAAGTCTACCTACTCAGCTCAAAGAAAGTTCTATTTGCCCTACAGTTGCCCCACAAGTTTTTCAACCAAGATAAAGTCTGTGGAAACTCTGTGATTTCTCCCTAGACATACTTTACAAACAAGAAAAGCCACTGCCAGATACAAATTCAGTTTGCAGTTTACAATAATTGTACTAAATCCTAGTTTCAAGTGTAAGCACAAATTTTTTTTCCATATGGCCACTCCAGCAGCTTTAAATGTTGTTCCTATCAATGCACCTAATAAGGAACTTGAAAAGTTGCCTTTAGCTGACAGGGATTATCTAATTCAGGATTTGGTGGGAGATAGAAACCACTTGCAGACTTTCTGCCAGATGAGAAATAGTTATTTAAACAACAGTGACATGTATGGCATTTGGGAGTCAAACTTGCCCATCTATTTCTTGCCTTCTGTAAACATCTTCCCTGAGATAATTCACCTCTGTGCTGAAAATTATGATCCAAGCCTGAGAGCTGTCAAGTCTCCATCTGGGAGCATACTCTTTCATATTACTCCCGATTCCATCAATCAGATGCTCAATTTCAAACAGACTCAATTGTTCATCCCTTTCTCCATGAAATACCTGCTGGATGAAGGCCCCAAACTCTCCAGCATTGAGATTGCCAGAATTGCCAAAACATTCATGAGAGCAGACCGCCAACCTACAGGGCCACCTCCTTTCCTATATGTCAATTTCAATGAGGTAGGCAAGCTGCTTGTAGACATGATATCCTATGTGCTAGGTTTCAAAACAAGTGAGCATATTGATGAAACAGTGTTGGTCCTTTTGTCTGCATACAGCCTTGGAAAACCCCCTACTGTCAAGTGCAATTATGCCAAGTTCATTGCCAATAAAATACATGACCAACTGCTAAAGCTGGACAGGGAGGCAGTATTCAAATATTCATCATATATCTATCATTTGTTCATGTACTATCAGTCAGATTGTTTCCAATGCCCCATCAAAAAGCTGGATTCACAAGGTGAAAGGAGGTCTGTTATCTTTTGGTCATCAGTTTTTCATCAAGTCTAGGACTCTCCGTATTCTTACTGTGAGTTCATTGACCAATTTGTCTATCCAGTCTCATGTCTCTTAAAAAGAACTCCTCCTCCTAGATTGTCATATGACATGCAGAAAATATTGCAGTTGTCTAAGAATTATAAAATAGGTGATTGGTATCTATACCAAAATCACACAGTCATTAGGATCTATGGTTGTGAGCTCTGTCCATACAGGCTCCCAAGATATGTACCCATGATATTGTTTGCCTTGGAATACTATAGGCAACTCATTAACTCAGATCTCACTCATTTTCATAGTGCCAAGAAGAAAGCTAGCCTGAAATTCAAAGACCATCTAGGCCCCTTTATCATGAACAAGAAAGAAGGTTGGCAAGAAGCTAATCAAATATTGGGGCAACAACTTAAACTAAAAAGGAGTTTCTGGTGGGTCCCTTATGACCCTGATGGCTTTATCAGTGCTAGAAGAGTCAAATATAGGATGTTAGCCTATAACCATTGTCAAATTCCACAAATTGAACAATATGCCAACAAGGATGAGTGGGTGCCAAACACATTAATTGAAGAATTCACTCAAGAAGAGATAATGGAGCAAAATGTCAAAGATTTAGAAAAAACTCTTCACTTGGATTCTTTTCACCAGGTGACATTTAAGCTGCCACACCAAGTTGGGGAAGGCACATCCACTGCTGCAGCTGCATAGACTGCCCAACAAATATCTACAACAGCAACAACAAAGGGAAAAGAAGTGATGGATGAACAGCAGGAAACAGAGACAGAACAGCCCACCACTTCCAAAGATCAAAGTCAAGGGCAAGCCCCTCTACAGTAGACTGAGACATCACAAATTCCAGTCTTGCAAACTCCTCTTAATGAGGAGAGAGGTAAGAAATGGGATAGAGAGGAGCCCACACCTCCAAGTGGGTCAGCACAACAATCAGAAGCCAAGAGGCAAAGAATTGATCCTCAGGCTAAAGAAGAAATTAATGCAGAAATGGTAGAGAGTCAGAACAGAGAGAGAGAGTCCAGCCAGCAGACTGCTACCAGCTCATTCCAGCAGGAACAAGGTATGCAACATAGTACATAGGTGTCTTCTTCCAGGCTGCAAGGCAAGCAGCCAGCTGGTATCAAAGGAACTTTCATGGAGATCAAGGCACATAATGAACTATTGAGAATACAACTTTATGATCAATTCTTGAAAACAACACCCTCCAAGCAACAAATATTGATGGCAGCTTATGATATCAAGGAGGACAAGATGATTTCTACACATTTCAAGCCTAAAGTTCCACACCCCAAATCATTTGCAGATTACATAAAGACAAACATGGAAGTCCTCTCCAAGGACATACATCCAATGGATCAAATTGAACTGCATAAGAAAACAGGGGAAATGGTCTATGCCACACTTGCAGACAAGGCCATGCTGGCCCATCAATTAAAAGAATCATTGAAAAATACAAATACTCAATTATATTTGGAAAGGATGTCTTCCACTGCCAAGGATAACCAAATAAAAACTTTGGAGGACATTATTGTTGATCTAGGACACAATCCTAAGGATCCAAAGGGTATCAAAGCCCTTATGAAGAAGAAGGAAGATGATATTGTTGCACTCAGAAAGCAGGCAAGGATGCCTACAACCATTCACCCTCAAACTGCAGAACTTGTACAGGAGAAATAGGTTGATGACATCATGGATTTTCTTCTAAAGATGAATCAAAGAATACTACAGATGGAGGCAGAATTGGAGAAAGCCTTGCAAGATAAACAGGGGGAGTCAACCTCCCAACCACCTCAAACATCTAACACTCTTGGCCCTGCTCCTCCTACCTAAACAACAGTAGCCCCTCCTGCCATTCCAGCACCTACAATGGCTACATCAACTACAGATGCTACAACAACAACAACAACAACACCAGAATCTAGCATGAGTATGGAGGACCTAATGAAAGCTGTCAAGGAGCTTGAAATTCAAGTGAAATAAGTAAAGGAGGCCAAAGACAGGTTGGCCAAACTAGAGGCCAGCTATGACAAGTCCAAAATGACAGTGGCCGAGAAGCAAAGGGAAATAAAAGCCCTAGAGACCAGAGTGAAAGCCTTAGAAAAAGAACTATCTTTAGACAAAACTCTGGCTGAGATCAAAAAGATTTTGTAGGCCAAAATTGGCCAATCAATCAATGACCAATGGCGATCAATTCAGGCTATACATGAATAAATTGAATTAATAGGCATGGCTCAATTTGAAATTCAGAAGGCCAGAGCAACATTGGGGATTATGCCTGAGCAGGCCAACAAGATGATCCATTTCCTGAACACTCACACTAACGAAGAATTGGCAACACTGGACATCCATAGTCGAACAGAGACTATCCTGACAGCAAAGAAAGTGCTGACCTTAATAAATTTCATACAGACTCTGGAAAGGAAATGTCAGGAGATGTAGGCAGAAATAAATGACTTCAGGACAAAAATAACAACATTGCAAAGCAGAGGATTTCCCAGCCTAGTGACTGGTGATGGAAAACTATTGTCCTGTGAACAATATACCACCAGAATCAATAATTATGTTGAAAATGAAATTACAACATCTACAAGCTCCATAGAAGAAGCAGGACCTCCCTCTGGCCAATCTCTTTATGATAAATTGGAGAATCTATTTTTTATTGAGCATGAGATTAATCATTTGTTTGAAGTTCCTCCAAATTTATATAGATATACTAAAGCTGATGAAACACTCATAAAGATAAGAAGACATCAGCTACCTCCAGCTGATTGGTGGCAATCAATGCTGGAAGTATTGCCCAGGTGATTTTGGTATATTCTTCCTTTAGTCAGCTTCAGATTTTAGTTACAGTACAGGTCAGCAAAAGATCAAACATACAGGCACTACAGGAAGCATCAAGGCAGTGACTCAGCAAAGCACTAAAACAACATGCTCAACAAATGCATATTAAAAACGCAGCTACAACCGAGTTTGTTGATCCAGAAAAATCAAAACTTGTCTGACAAAAGACAGCTAGCACACCAATATTAACTACTGCAGTTATTTCTTTCATTTACTTCCTTGTCAGGGTTGGTGATGTAATTTATTACTGCTTCTAGATATTTTATCTCATATTTTGTATATATATACCCCCCCATAGAACGTATTGGGGGTCGGTTTTGGTGAAATCTCTCTCTAAAGAGCTGCATTGTATATCTCAGACCTTTTTCTAATATAAATTGCTAGTGAATTTCCTGGTCTCTGTACTGTCTGAAGGAGGAAATGAAGGACTGTGTTATGCTGCAGAATTTCCGTGTCGTTTAATGGAACAATAAGTTACTCTAAACTATGTTTTGTCTTTCTGTGTATGCAAAAAAATTCACATGGTTTCATGATCTTAGTAACAGGGAAAAAGTATATCTTAGGACTTATTTAAATACACCCTCTACTCAATCTCTGTTTCTAAATATGTTTTCTTCAGAATTAGCCATGAATATGAATTCTAAATTTCTCATGTTTAAACTGATTCTCTCACTATGGATACTGTTTTAGGAATTCTTAATTGCTCTTAAACAATATTCTCACTTTCTCCCTCAATCAACATAGTGCAAGATTCTTGACTGCCTTTCACTCACTGATCTCATGTTTTCATTTCCCAAATTTGAAAAATTGTTCCACAAATGCCTATCTGGCTTTGCAGCAATACCATTCCCTCAAAGAAATACTTCAACAATACACCATCATGGACTCCATTGCCCGATGGTTTAGATTGTTCTGTAATCCGTACACCGGCTCTGTTTGAATTCATCATCCAACCAAATTTAAAACAAAATCAGTGCACCATAACTAGCCTAAAATCACCCCAAAAAACAATGCAAAATTATAAAGAGAGAGCCCTCTCTGGTTGCATGTAGGCTAGGACCTGTAACTAAAAGACTGCTTAGTGGTTACCTCGGCCGTATTCCCTATAGGAAGCAGGGAACAACCTGAGTGATAACAGTTTCAACCACCAAAACTTTGCGTTTCGATGCTTTCCTGTAATTTTTTTTAATTCTTCTCACAATAAGTCAATTTTCAACTAGTTGTTTGAACAAATCATCATGTATAAACATATCACATCCAGTTAGCTCAAAACAAAACCATCACAAATCAAAATCATAGATCATATGCATAATAAAAACTGAATTAAAATACTAATACTTATCCTTTGAATAATTCTTTACTTTTGTCTTTGTTCTTTATCCTTTCCATACACACACCGGATCAATTGCCACAAACAAAAAGCATCGAGTGCCTTCTCTTCTCTTCAATCACATACACATACACACAGTGTACATCACAACACATACACCTAATCCCAGTGTACCACACAATACATACACCTACACCTGGTGTACAGCACAACATCTAAACCTACACCCAATGTACAGCACAATACATATACATACACAAAGTACAACATAACAAATACACATGCCATGCTACAATGACTACACAATATACGTAATATAGTACCACATGTACACAACAAAATATGTACGACATGTACACAACAACACATGCACAACATGTACACAACACCACATGTACAACATGCATACAACACTACATGTACAACATGTACACCAAACCACATGTACACAACACCACATGCACAACATGTACACAACACCACTTGTACAAGATGTACACAATACCACATGTACAACATGTACACAATACCACTTGCATAACATGTACAAAACACCACATGTACAACATGTACACAACACCACCTGCATAACATGTACACAACACACATGCATAACATGTACACAACACCACATGCACAACATGTACACAACACTACCCACAAAACATGTACCCAACATCACATGTACACGACACCACCTGCATAACATGAAATCGTACTACACATCCGGAGACCACACTGTCTCTACCAAGCAACTTTGCTTCTAGTGTCTTTCCACTATCCATGCTCGTTCCAACATGTTGCAGATCATACTACTTTCATTCTGCTGATGTGTTCTTCAATGTTGCCTGCCATAATTATAAGCATAAAATATCAAAACCTATCCACATGATATTGACCTCATAGATCTATCGGTGCTACTCTTCCCATTGATTCCTCAACACTAGGAATCTCCTCATGCCATTCACCTACATAAACAATCATTTCTCCATAATCATGATCCTTGATGACCTTGCCACACAACAACATACATACATACATATATACATATAAACATTAACATAAAGCAATCATGATCCCTAATGACCCTGTCAGACAACAACATACATACATACATGTATACATATATAGACATCAACAAAATATCAATCACAAAATAATTACCAAATTTCATAAGATCAGGGTTAAGAGAACTCCCTTTATCCATGCACAACATTCACAACATTGAGAACAATAGTTCCCAAAATAGCCAAGACATTTGACTCCTCAAATACATTTACTTTACCTTTCCTTTTACCTTTCACATGACTATCCTACCATCATCCATTTACACCAATGGACCCAACCAATCCAACTGGTTTTCATATTATTTCCTTCAACTACCCTTTATTCATGCACTAGGATTCATCTAGGACTTACATTACTTGATGGGTTTCATTCAACTCTCTCCAAGCTCCATTAACTTTCCTCTTCCCCCAATCAATTTCCAAGTCCCTCAAAACATAAAAGGCAAGAACAAGAAACAAACAAGAAGAAAACCATGAAAAACCAATAGCAATACAACACCACAAACAAAGTGGCATGGCCATACACTAGACACAATAAAAACTGCAAGTCAAATGCAAACAAATCACAAAATACCGAAAGCACAAAACTAGCAACAAACACCATGACTTGACCCCATAGGTTCCCAATGCTTCCAAGGGAAAGTTCAACTCGATCCTTCTTCAAGATTTCATGGAAGTCTCTTTTGTCAAGAAATCCCCTGCATCGTACTGCCATAAACACATAACTGTCAGTGCGTAAACAAATATAAAAACACACTAGTTAACCTACCTTATTGTGCCAAACA
>APFE031300845.1:0-48812 GCA_000404065.3 Pinus taeda
TTTTTATTGAAAAATTATATGGTTAATTCTCCTTAATACTTTTGAGTTAGGCCTGGTAAGGAAATCCTTTCAACTGGTCTACCAAACTCATATCACTAAACCACATTAAAAAAATAGCTAGAATGAATTTCTAAATGAATTTGAATTGGACATAAAATATAAATGCTTTCGAGGGTAGTATTTTAGTTAATAGGCACCGGTATGTTTGAATTGGCCATTTTCGTTAACTTAGATTTTACAAAATTATTCACATGTTTATTAACATCCTTGTTCAACCGGTTAACCTAAAATTACAATTAATAAGAATCTGCTGGCTTGGATTCAAAGTTTCATTTTCAATGTGTGCAGTCATGAAACATCGATAATGTTTTCTCAGTTTGTGATATTTGCGATGAAGGAGTACTGTGAAGAAATGTTGGAGCTTTGCAAGACCTTGCTATCTGTGTTTTCAGAGAATCTGGGCCTTCCTCCGGACTATATAAAGGAAGCTTTTGGCAATGAGGAGAGCGTTGGAATTTGCGTTCGAATCAATTATTATCCCGTGTGTCCACAGCCGGAACTGACTTATGGGCTTTTCCCTCACTCTGACCCTGGAGGAATGACCGTTCTACTACAGAATGATGTCGTTGGCTTGCAGGTTCGAAAAAAGGATTATTGGGTGCCCGTGCGCCCTGTTGCTAATGCTTTGACGATAAACCTAGGCGATCAAATAGAGGTGAGTGCTTCAAATAATATTTTTTTTCAGGTGGACAAAGTGGTTTCAGGTTTCTTATTATCTTTTGCGCAGATATTGACAAACGGAATTTACAAAAGCGTGGAACACTGTTGCGTTGTTGACAAGAAGAAGGAACGAATGTCGATTGTAGTTTTCTGTAACCCTAATGGGGAAAAGGAAGTCGGACCTATAAGGGAGCTGATCAATGAATCCAGCCGTCCAAGATACGGGCAGATGACGTTTAATGAATACAGGAAGTTCATTCGAACTACTGGAACTAAAGGAAAGTCCTACGTAAATTCCACCATAAATTTCCGATAGAATAGTAACATCATACTATTCTAATTATTGTAACGGTTTACCATAGGGCATTTCCATTGCCTCTGTACTTGTTGGTTCGCCTGTATTTAGATAATCATACTTCTCTGGACTTGAGAAAAGACTATTTGTTTAAGGATATATCTGGGTGTAAGTCTGTTGTTATCTCAATGTATATATACTTGTGTGTTTAATGTTTGAATGAATATATATACCTATGTTTGTGTATTAAGTAATGTTTGCCTAGTCTCCTGTTATCTGATTGTAAATATATTTCTGTGATAAATAATGTTTGTATGGTCAGTGTTTGGTTGTTCTTGAAAAAATTGAAATGACAGTTCAGGAGTCCTGAGAAGGACGTGAGGGAAAGCGTATATTATGGCGTTTCTGTCAAAACAGTTGACAGACCTGCCACAAACTTGCTTCTGGCGTGGAGACTGAAGAACGTCCCATGTGACAAGAGCCCGAGGAAAAGATGCTCGAGGCGATAAATTTGACTAAAATTAGTATCCGAAAAGTCTGCTGCTCTGCCACTGAACGACGAGAGGCGCAGACAATTTTTATGTCCGATGGTTTCAATGTAAGCGTGATTAGTGCGGGTCAGGCATATAAATCAGCGAGCATCAACAACAGCAAAAGTGGGTGAAATGAAATACTCACGCTTTACGATCAGAAATTAACATCAAAATCTTCGCTGAAGTTTCGGATATCCGAAAATCTTTTTCATTAGTGTTGTAATTGCATATGCTTATTTGCGTCCTCCCTAACAATGTAGCATTAGTTTGCCTTCTCTCGATTATGAAGTAGGATAGAAAAAATAATTCAGATTTCTAATGCCCTTGGATTAAAATGGGATGCGTTTTAATTTTGGAATTGGAATTTATTGATTTGGTCTTTGGTTGTAACTTTAATTTAATTAATCATTCGATAAATGATAAGGGACATAATCAAATAAGTAAATTTAAGTGGGAATATTTTTGTTATTTTATTTTATATTATATAATTTTTAATATTAAATAATAATTAAAAGTTGTCTCATATATTTTAAATAAAAAAATGATCATATTAAGTTAGTATTTCTATCGAGCATGGCAAACATTTTTCTTATATGGGTTATAAAGAAAGTTCCTAGAATTCAATTATGAAAAAAATCAATTTTTTTGGTAATAACATTATAAATTTTATTTAAGAAATTATTATATTCAAAATTTTACTTCAATAAATATAAAAAAAGTAAGACTAGCCCATAGAGTATTTATATTTTCATCACACAATTCTAGTTTATAAAACTAATCTTACTATAGGTAATAAGTCGCTAAAGATGGTGCCACCAAATTTATTAGTTTATGAAATTTTAGAAAGATATTAATTCATCTAGGAAGGAAGGTCAATATGTGATGAGAAGCTCCTAAGCTAAGGAAGAGATCGGGAAGCTCTTGTCCACTCGAATTACTTTAGGGGGAATACTACATGCTGTTTGTTGTTGATAGATAACCACAATTCTTCCACTTGCTCAATGGACATTGACATTTCAAATTTAGTTCTCCATATAGTGGTTCAATATTTAATTTACAGGTCCATAAACTATGGTCACAATGGCTACTACTTTATTAAACCTTATGTGATGGGAGATGTGCCCTATTAAGTATATAAATAATATAGGAAAATTAGGGTATCAGGAAGAAAATTATAGACCCAAATGCATGAAACATTCCTAGAAAAAATAAGAGAGTGAAGATGGGAAATACATACCCAATACTTATAAGATAGAATACTAATCCAACGGCAATTTGAGCCAATCAAAAAGTGATTTCCATGTGAGGTTAGACTTGGTACTCCCTCATTCTTGTTTGATCATATGAACCCTAAGTATGACCATAAGAAAACTCAAAAAAAAAAAACTTCCCCTGCCACTGAAACTCTTAAAATTTTTCAAATTTCAATTTTAACCACTTTCCCCTCTAACTTTTTAGTGAATTACCGAATCTATGCTCCAAACTTGTAGGCCACCACCCTTCCATCAAATATTCAACAATATTGTGCATATTTGGTAGATTTCTTATATGATGGCTAAATACACCACTACAAATTATCCAACGTCATGTCTACAATGTGAATTGCATTACCCTAAATACTTTCACACGGGATTTTACTATCAAATTTGAACTAAAGAACATCCGACATAGCACAATTAATTATCATAATATAATCATTCTTGTAAAAGTATTGAGGTAGCACTGAGACCATATTATGTTGGCCTCTTCTAGGATCCCACTCTTTGATCCTAGGAAGAGTGCACCCATCTCGGATTTGTACATTGCACAATTTTGTACCAGTGATATGTCAATTCTGCTTATTTGACATTGTTTCATAAAGACTCTTTCATTATCTTAGTTCCCTTTACTCCCAAGCAATATTTAATTTTAAATCATAAACTAATTTATGCACTTAAAGATTTGAACTCCATTAATTTTTAATGTCCCATGGGATTATGAGGTGCCTACTATAGGCCAGGAATTAACCAAGTTATTATTTTGTCTCAAAATATGATGGAAATCATAAGTATTAAGCTCTTTTAAGAGTTTTTAGATGGGTAACATTAAAGCCAAATCCTTTGGAATAATTACATTAATTAAATTGTAAATCATAAGCTAATCTTTAATAATTAAGCTACTAGGGATATTTATTTCTTGAGAAAACATTTGATCTCAACATTAGACCCTAGAAAAGGGCACATGCTTCTACATAATTGTTTGTTTAATGTAAAAATATATTAGTTCTATTTTTCATCATGGTAGATAATTACCCTCCCCACTCCATCCCACCCCACCTCATGTTACCCCACCCCACCTCATGTTACCTTATTTGTACATTTTCTTGTTCCAAACAAATTAAGTAGATTTTTTTTCTTATTTTCAAGACTAACACATATTCAAAAGTATCTATTTCTTTGTTAATATTTTGGGTTAAATTGATGATATTTTCTTATTTCTAATTTTCATTTAAAAATATAAATATAAATTTCTTTTAAAGTTCATGTATATCAGCTCATGGGCTTATAATAAATGATTGGGTTTACTTTTATGTTACTTGGTGATGTGAAGGTCACAAACTTTATATGTCATGTCAAAGTGTGCTATGGTCAAGGCCGATCCAATCTCCAACTTAAATTCCTTTGGGTCAAAATTTCTCAAACCCAAAATTAAGCTTGTAATCATCTCTCAAAGACACAAATAACTTGAGAAACAAAAAAAGTTCATGTATATTTATTTTATTATAAAACTACTTCTATTCAATTCAATTCAATTCTATTATCATTTTTTTTTTTCAAATTTATTCTATTTAAAAAACATATAATTTTTAAAATTTAAGTTAACTCTCTTTTTTTCTATTATATTATGTTACGTTATATTATTATGATTAATTTATTTCTTCAAATTTATTCTAATTTAAAAAAACACATATATAATTTTTAATTTTAAATAAACTATTTTTCTTGGTAATGTAATATTTTTTTTAACCGATAGTCATTTAAAATATAAAAAAATAATTCAAAAAGTCTAATAAAAATATTTTTATAATTTATTATTTTTGAAAAATTTAAATTATAATTATTATAAATTTTGAAATCTATAGTAAATCAAAATTAGATTTTTTTTATATTATTTAATTTATTCTTAATTTCAATGAAATATAAAATTATATTATAATATAGTAAAAGAAAAATAAAATTATAAAATTGAATAATTTTCTAGTTTGAAAAAATAACAACATAGACTTACAAATCATTTTGAAATAATCAATTTCGAAATCTCGGTTTATAAATTCACAGATGAAAGTAGTATCTACAAATTACGTCAGCTATCGTCCTAAAAGATTATCATATTCAGATTTTTTACCTTTATTTAGTTAAGTGCAATTAAAAAATATTTCGAAAAATTGCTGAGCATACTGCCTCTTCTTAGGGTTTAAAAAATATTTCGAAATAATGCTGAGCATGCTGCCTCTTCTTACGCATAGTAATAAAAAAAGAAATATAATAAGAAGACTACTAGGGAGAAGAACCAAAATTCCAGGTTGATCATAAATTTATCATTTTCGATTTGGGTAACGCGAATAATTTTAAGTAATCCCTCACCCTCATGTGAGAGGTCTCATTTACATAACCTCTACTATTGTTATAAATGCTGGGCTCCTAAAGGAGAGAGCAGTTTTACCCAATTGCTTATCAATCCCGCATTCCTGGTGTTCCTCATTTCCGGGTGACCTAACTTGGACATTCACTGTACTGTAGTTAGCACATGCCTTTCGTCAAAATACACGGCTAATTAATTGGAAATTCATTGTCTGGTCGTTAGCATATACCTTTCGTCAAAACACATGGCTAGTTATTGAGGCCAGCTATTGAGCATGTGCTTGCTAGCTCTGGTGCTAAACGTTGTTGGTTGGCTGTTCTATACGGCCATGGTTGGAGATATGTTCTGACAAAATGGCCGCTTTTCCGT
The DNA here is from genome assembly GCA_000404065.3 of Pinus taeda. Taxonomy (NCBI): domain Eukaryota; kingdom Viridiplantae; phylum Streptophyta; class Pinopsida; order Pinales; family Pinaceae; genus Pinus; species Pinus taeda. The sequence goes on from APFE031300845.1 coordinate 5,539, forward strand.
CTTAAATCAATGAATATGTCCTCTAAGCCTATAGAGTGAATTAAAATCAGTTATGTGTAGTATATTAATATCATAACTTTTCAATACATGTGGTTGATTTCTTTTAACTTTAATTTGCAATACAATTTTTATTTTTTTATCAAAATATTATAAAAATATTATTAAAAGTTCAGTTTTATTATAAATATATATATATTTATGGTTAAAAGTATCATAAGGTTTTTTGTTTTTTGGGTAATATCGTGCATGAGGTGTTTGAGATAGGATAGGTAGGGAAAACATCATTGCATTTTACTAGGCATTGAGGAAAAGATATGTGGAAGTGCAACACCCCTCACCTCATACTGCAGGATTAATCATCATGCATGTTAGATTAATTTTACAGTTTAATGAATCATAAATCTTATGAGATAGTTGAACTTTTTTTCTCCATAGATGATTTGATGTGAGATTCACACCAATGATTATAGAGATTCTATTGGGCGATGGTTAATTGTACTTGGTCACTTGATGTATTAGTCTAGTCAGACCCTCTTATGTGCATTGGTCATTTTTGTAGGTAGGCTGCTTGCATCATGAATAGTGCCAACACCCTCCACACAAGTAGAAAATACAAGCACTTCATTTTAATGTCATTTTTGGTTTTATAGCTAACCATGATTCATATGTTCTCTTCTCAGTGCATTACAGTGCAATTCATTTGGGTTATTTTCAATCTATGTGTGGTCTCTTAGTTTTCTCTGTGTCACCACTCGACCACCATGTCCGGAAATGAGGACTGCCTGGTTGTTTCTTTTTCTGCTTTTCGGCCTTTAGAGAGAATTCGATCCTCCCTCTCCCTTTCACATTTCTTGTCATCTATAATCCTAGTAGGTTCATATGTTAGTGCTAGCTTGGTGGTATGTACCCCCTCCCTACCATGGTCCTTCACCCTCCTTCTTGTTCCAATTCACTTTGATCACCCCTCTCATGCCTCACACCCCCATCACCCATATATTGTTGTAGACAATTTTTGTGCATCCTTCTCTTCTACCTATCAGGTAATAAATTTTCTGGTGTTAGTCAACATGTCTTGTTAATGCACTCAAGTCTCTTTCGGGACCACCTCTTATCAAGATCAAGAGGAATCTCTTGAGCATATGAATGAGCGCAAATCTTAGAGGCTAGATATAGAGCGCACATACTATAACTCGTGAGGATATTTCTCATACGATTTTGATTGAAGTGTATGGCTAGGCCTTAGACACGAGTCAAAGGATGGGTTGCTACAACCAGTATATATACACCATTGACTTATCCTGACATTTGAGGATATTGGTGGGATGAGTGCTATTAGACATAAATGAAGGTAAAGAAGATATTAATTTGATGTTAGATCTAATGTAGCTACACATGTGCTCCATGGATGCCAGACCTTAGAAAAGTGAAGCACACTTGGGAATCCCTATTGACCCTGGGTTCTCTCTAGGCCAAAATCACAAGCCATTCCACTAAAGGCATCCAAATTTGAAAAATCCTATAAATGACATTATCTCTAGCCTCTCCTTTCGATTTCTACATCATGTTTTGTTGTTTTAAGCACAAGAATGGCCTTAGATGCCCCATACATTAGATTGGTCCATATGGTTTTTCAATATTCGTCAATAATACTTTTTCTAGGATACTATTCAAAGTGAAGCTTTATGTCACATGCTTAGAAAAATAAATAAAATAACCCTTAAATTAATTTCTTCCTAAGTTTCCCTAGCATAAGAATATATACTTCTGAGTATTAACAAAGTCAACATAATCAATAACCGAGGTTCTTAAGATTATATTAACATACATTCACTGAACAAAATCTTATCAATGGTGGGAGAATTTTATGTATAGAGATTAATAATATGATGGGATGGCTTTGACATTAATCATGTAGTCCTGAGGTTCACCAATAGACTTTCTGACCAGCAAACCCTCATTGGGGTGTACACCATAGTCTATATTTATTATAATGTTTGTTTCTATGTTATATGGGTTCTATGTATTAAATTTATCATCCTCCTTAAACATTGGGGTTCATCCCCTTTGTCCATATTCCTAGACTTCGATCCAATGGTGACTAATCGAGTTTGTGGTTGTGGTAACTAATTCTAGCTTTGGGGCAGTTCGTCACTCTGCCAGTCAAGGTTACGGTTTTTTGGTCTCCATGCTGTTTTAAGGACAATAGGATTTGATCCCACGCTTTTCACCTTGCAGGTAACCCTCACTTATAACCTTTATATCCCATTACCTCATTGACTCTTATTCTATATTACTCAACTTAGGCACAATTACAACATAGCCACCTCTAGTCTCTGTAGGTTTCTTAGAGTTTGTAAACTGTTAAGCTCCAACGAGAAATGGAGGTTATAGGAACTGTCGCAAATAAACAAGTTAACATAATGATAATTTCTCTTTTTGATCTATTTATTTTTCCACCAGTACACTAAAAGTTAACTTGAATTGCAGGGTTGTGAGGTATCCGCTGCAGAGTTTGTCAGGATGCATAACTGAAGAGTGCTAACAACTACATTTACATATTCCTACTATTCCTCCTTGGAATTGTTAAAACCCTTATCTAATTATGGTCTCCTTGTTTTGGATTTTGGCCGTAGTTTAAATTCATGACAATCTTGTTTTCTTTACTAAGGAATTTACAGTTGGATCTATCATCAAAACCTTATTGTTATTTTCTGTCTACTCCAAGTTCTTATTTTTTCCTGACTCAAGCACTTATCTCTTTGGGAAAAACATTATGATAAGAAGTTGGGGTTCCAATTACATTGAGATTTAATTCAAATGCACTACATTTTGAAGGGTTCCTACAAAACATTTCTCCCCTACGATTTCCATAGAATTTTCTTTGTTATTCTTGCCATGGTTGGGGTTTCTCAGTCGAATTTATCTTAATTTTTATGTATTACCTGAAGTTAGGTTAAGGTTACCGTGACTATGTGTAATTTTGGCGACTTGAATGTAAACAATGGCCCATATGGCGTGGCTCGCCAGTCATTAATTATAATATTTTATTTTCCTCTTTTGTCTAGAATAAGTTGCACAACACAAAACCATTATTTTATATTTTTTTGGTCTCCCTAACTAGGATAGTTTCAATACACAAGATATTATTTCCTATTCAATGTACATGTAATTATATTATATGTGTATTAATTAGTTCCTCAGGGTTATAGAGAATCTTCCCACTTATCATGCCCAAAGAGTACCTCACCTCTCTCTTTTTAGTTTTAAATTAAATGCATTGTTTATGATGGAAATACCCTCGAGATCTCTCAATTATGTTTCTTTTACTTACGGTTTACAACTTGACTTCCTAGTGATTTGAAATAATTCAATTTACAAGTGAGTTTTAATTTTTTCCTTTTCTTACAGAATAATAGTCCAACACTTTGTTGCAAGTAGAACTTGGGTCTTGATCCAGGGTTTACTCACCATTCATAGGTCATTTTAACTAAACATTTTAGCTTTGGCTCCCAACAACCTTGACGAGTTCTAGGATTTTCTTTTTTGTTCTTAACCAAAACCTCTATCTCGTCGCTTTGTGTAAGTATTTTTTTCTTTTGAAACTAAACCAAGATTACCTTGTTTATGCATGTTTAGATATTTGTTTTTTTTCCTCTTTCACGGATTTTATTTTCTTCCTCCTATATATTTATTACTAGTTTTACATAATTAACAATCCTCTTTCTATTGAATGTAGAATATTAACAATGCAAAAGCCATACCCCACAAAATTACAGATTCATTACCCTTTCATCAATTCATATAATATACAAGTTTTTAAATTATTCTAAAGGGAACACATGCTCTAAACTAATCTGTAACACAAAATATTTATTTTAATCAATGTAAAGAGTTAAAATACATCTCACAATGTTACTTATCTAAACTATGTTTTCGCAATAAAGAAAATCAACCAGGGATACCACTCCACCCAACCACGAGACTTGCAATGACATCCAATCTTCTGCCAAGCTTTCACCTTCTAGATAGTTCAGGAAAACATATCTTTGAGTTAGCCTTTCTCTTCAACCTCAGGACCACACAGTCCAGTCCAGAGTTATATACTTAGGGACCTTCACAAGGGTCCCATTCACTCTATGTCCATCTAAAGAACACCTCAATCTGACAGTGTCCTGTCTCTCTCCATCCTCTTGCATTTTCTTTATTGTCCTTGAATTTCCATCGATATGGGTTTTTCCAATCCCTGGAAGAGAGAGAAGGATGGTAACTATTTTTCCCAACTGTCTGAAGGTTAGGAAAATAATTTTTCTTTTATTTTGTCTCTCATGTAATTTTCAAAATATGTCATTATCTATTTTCTAAATCAAGCCTATCTCTTTTTCATAGATCTCTCTAGAACCCTTTTTATTAGACCATAAGTCGTCGAGTCTTTAAAAAAAAATTAAAGATAAAAGTAAAAATATACTTCACTAAATACTTACATCCACAGGGTGATACATCTCCCCCACCCCTCCATATGAAACATCGTCCTCAATGTTTATTCCATCCCTTTGCAACCGGTCAGGGTATGCCTCCCACATAAAGTTCTCATCTTCTGAGGTGGCCTCTTCCGGGCTAAAATGCAACCATTACAGCGTAACGTGGCTAATAAATTGTGTTCGTACCATTATTTCTCTCTTCTTGAGAACACATAGAGGCTCTACTAGGAACTCTTAGTCCGGCTCGATCTACGCCATAACCAAAACTTGTTCTTAGCTCATATCCTTCAAAATACTCATCTATACATTTCAATAATAAAATTAAATTGTTAACTACACATCTTGCGAGTTAGTTACATGTCTAGGATCATATACATATTTCTTCAAAAATGAAACATGAAACAAATTATGGACCAAGATATGACTGGGTAATGCAACTCGGTATGCTACAAGCCTAATCCTTTCCAGAATCTAAAAGGCTCTGCAGTATCGAGGTGTTAATTTTGCACAATCACCCCATCGCAAGGTACTAATTTCTAGCTTAAACCGTATAAACATGATTTCATACAAGGAATTCTGTATAGGTTCTCTTCTTGTCTACATAATTTTTTTTCTTATCTTGGGAAGACTTGAAATTATATCGAACTTTATTTAATGTTTTCTGCATCTCAACTAACGTATAAGTTCGTAGCACCAATTTTTTTTAGGGTCGTTCCAATTGGCGGGTATCTTGCATCTTTTCCCATATAGCACCTCAAAAGGGCTCATTCCCAATGATTCATGATATTTATTATTATATGGAAATTTGAATACGTGGAGGTACTCTTACCACTTGGTTGGTTGTTTCATTACATACATTCTTAGCATATCCTCTACTTACTGATTAACTCGTTCAGTCGGTCCATCAGTCTAAGGATGGTATGCAGTGTTGAACTAAATTTACATACCGAGACCTATAAAAAGGGCTTTGGAAAATGCAGACATAAATTTTACATCCCTATATGAAATCACCACCTTTGGTATACCATGTAACGAGAATATTTCATTCATAACTATATCTACAATTTCAATATTTTTATATGTAGATTTGACTCTTATAAAATGAGTTGTCTTACTCAGTTTTTCAACCACTACCATGACAAAATTGTGTTGTTTCTTAGATCTGGGAAAGCTTATAAAAAATTCCAATGTGATCATGTCTAACTTCTATTCTGGTATAGGTAATTCATGGGGTAATCCTACAAGATGTCGATGTTTTTCCTTAACTTATTGCCACTCCAGCCACCTAGCCTAATACTCACTAATATCCTTCCTCATGCCTGACGAAAAGTAATCCTTTTTAATTGTAGAAAATAATTGTTGATATCCAGGGTGGACAACATATGGGCTTTTGTGAAATTCATCTAACATAAATTGTTTAATGGAGGTTTCTTTAGGAACATACATTCTGCCTCTAAAGGTCAACATAGTGTCACCATTTATGCCGTTGTCAGATTGTCTTCCTAAATTTCATGCTTGATGCATATGTTGCCATAGGACTCTATATTCACGATCTTTATGTGCAACTTCTTTAATTTCTTTGGAAAAATTTAGTTCTAATTGATTGTAATAAATCTCATACACACAGTGCAATTTTCGGCTTAAGCATCAACCACATGATTTTCTTTCCCTTTAAGATGTCTTATGTAAAAAGAAAATTTGATTAGGAACGTAATCCACCTAAATTTGCATGCATTTAAGTTAGGTTTTTTAAAAAATCTCGTTAACATACTCTGATCAGACATTAGGAGAAATTTCTTCCCTTATAAATAATATCGTCGTACCTTTAAGGCATGAACTACAACCATGAGTTCTAGTTCATAAGTGGAATATTATTTTTTGTGACCTTTTAACTTGCATGATTAATAAGCTATCATTTTACTTTCTTCAATCAAAACTCCTCCAAAACCTTCTTTACAGATGTCTATACAAACAATAAATTCCTTCTCTAATAGAGGGGCTGTGGTTAATAAATGTTTCAAATGTTCAGAGCACTATTAACATTCTCTTTTCCACTTAAAACCATTTCCTTTATTTTGCATGGAAATTATGGGATAAGAAACTCGAGAGAACCCTTCTATAAAATGACAGTAGTGACTGACCAAATCCTATAATTTAGGGGCACGCCACTCCATTCTAGTCTTGATTTTCTCACGATGCACAACTATGCCCTCGAAATATATTATGTGTCCCAAGTATTGAATTTGATATTTGTAAAGATCACACTTACTAAGTTTAGCATAGAGCTTGTTTTCACACAATGTTTGCAATACTATTCTCACATGTGTTTCATGTTCCTCCAAATTTATGGAATATATCAAAATATCATCAATGAAACTCAAAACAAACTTGTCTAAGTAAGGTTGGAATATACTATTCAGAAGCCCTATAAATGTGGCTGGGGAACTCATAAGCCTAAATGGAAGCATCACAAACTCATAGTGACCATAATGGATTCTTAAAAATGTCTTCTTCCTTTATTCAAATTTGATGATATGTTGAGTGTAAATATATTTTTGAGAATACACTAGAACCATTAACTTTGTCAAATAGGTCATTTATTCTTGGAACAGGATACTTATTTTTAATGGTAAGTATATTCAATTGTCTATAATAAATATATAAATGCAGTGTGCCATCCTTTTTCCTTACAAACAATACATGAGATACTCAAGGCGACACACTTGGGAGGATGTAACCCTTATCCAAGAGCTCTTGTAATTACATTTTGAAATATATCAACTCAAATATACTCATACAATATGGAGTTCTGGATACAAGGGTGTCTCTTGGAACCAAATTGATAGTAAAACCAATGCCTCGCATAGGTGGAAATCCTAGTATCTCTTCCAAAAATATGCCAATAAATTCTTGTATAACAGGCAAGCTTTCCATAGAGATGGTCTTATCGTTAGAGTTAGTATATCCTACTTGCAGAACATAAATTTGGCAACATTTTTGAATACATTTCCCTAGATAGTTAGTAGTCATCGATCACAACTTGATAGCTTTCTTCAACCCCCGAAACCCTTGTTTACTACCTTCGTCAGTAATGAAGCCAATATTCTTATTCTTACAGTTCACGAAGGACCAATGCTTCTCTAGCCAGTCCAATCTAATCAAGGTATTGTAGGATCCTAAGGATAACATGTTTAAATTCACTCTAATATTTTGCCCTGCTATTTCAGTAGGGAAGTTTTTTGCCTTAGTCGTCACCCTTCTTCTGGCTCTAGTAGCCAATTGTATTGACCAGGGATTTTTAAATTTGACCATATACAAGTGAAATAGTTCTACTATTTTCATACTAACATAATTGAGGCTTGCACCTAGATCAATTAAAATGCAAAAAAAATTCATTAACTAATTTACCTTCAAATTCTATCATTCTGGGTTTATATTCTACCTGATTGTCATCCAAAGATGCATCAACTCTTCGTATGTTCTTTGGCACATGTCCCATGGTCAAAGCTTCATGAATGTTAGTAGCTTGATCTATGCAGACATGATGATGACAGTTCTTGTAGTAATGGGGCTCTCCACATCCCCAAGATTGCAAAGGGGTTTTTTTCTCTTGACCAAATTTTGGTTTACTTGCTACTTCATTCTTTTTGTTGTCAGCCTGTGCCAAAAATTTTTGCTCAAGTTTTTCCAAAATATGGATCATTACTTTTGATGCATATTTTTCCCACCAATTGTCCTTGTATTTTTAATATTCAAAAAAAAAATCTATACCTTTTTATTTATCCCACTTCTATCACCTTCTCTTTTTTGGTTCATTTGCTAGTAGAAAATATGAGCCTTTCAAATGGCCTTATCCATTGTCTTTGGATTATCAAATTCTAGTTTCTCCCTCATAAAGATAGATAAACAACAAGTGAAATAGTAACTGTTTTCTTTCTCCTCCCGAATATATTGAATGTAGCTTATTAAGGACATGAAATTGGTCACAAATTCATCCATAGTCATCTAACCCAACCTCAAGTCATGAAACTCTTTTTATTTTTCATCATAAAATCTTTTAGTCAGGTACTTATCCTTGAAATGTTTTTGTAAGTAGCCCCAAGTGATTTCTTATTGTTCAAATCCATGGACATTATTAATTTCTTCCTAACGTGAAGTTGTTTTACGTTGTAACTGGTAAATTTCCAATTTCACCTTCAAAATATTATCATATTGATAGGTCTGAAAATACTTATTCATGTTAATCACCCATGCCTCAACTGCCTCCTCAGCCTCTCCATCAAAGACCAGGGGTTTGATCTTCTTGAATTCTCCTTGAAGTTATACTTTCTACCTTTTGATTCCTTTCTAACTCGAAATGTTATGAGACCTTCCTTAGTCATTATTCCACCCTCCTTTAGGTTCAACATTATTTTCCCTCTTTCAAAATGCTTCCTTCCTAGATCCATTGCTAAGACTCGGTTCTAGCTCTCATTGATTTTGCCTGTTTGACAAGCTTTTCATAATTATGTCTTTATCTTGCCTAAGTTGTTCATCATCAACTATTAGATTAACCATTTCAACTCTCAAATGCTAAACTATTTCCGATAAAGCTACATTAGGTTGATGAGACTCCTCACTTAAATGTATCCACATTCCAGGATTAGCTTCAACATAGGGTGCATCTATCCTTGTCGGAGGTCTAACTCCTCTCCTCATATGTTTTCTAGCTTTGTGAAAATTAACATATTGGTTATTCTTGGTGTCCTGAGTTGGCCATAGTGTTTAAACCTAGGCTGTGATACCACTTGTCATGTGCTTAGCACAATTAAAATTGTTTTCGTTAAATTCATTTCTTCTAAAGTCACCCTAGCATAAGAATATTTACTTCTGAGTATTAAGAAAGTCAACATAATTAATAATATATGGTTTTATGTTTATATTATCATGGGGAGGATATTTTTATATATAGAGATCAATAATATGATGGGGATGGATTTGACATTAATCATGTTCTCCCCAGATTCCACATCAGAAGTTCTGACTTGCCAACCCTCCTTTGAGTATATACCATAGTCTGCATTGAATATAATGTGATTTCCTATGTTATACGAGTTCTAAGTATAAAATTTATCATCCTTATCAGACACTCGGGTTCATCCCCTTTTTTCATATGCCCAAACTTCAATCCAATGTTGACTAATCGAGTGTATGGTGGTGGTAAGCAATTCACTATCCTCCCACCCCCCCCCTCCCCCCCCACCTGCCCCCCCCCACGCCCCTGCCAAGATGGTTGTGGTAAAAAAAAATTCTCTCTTATATCAAATCCTCGGTTTCCTTAAGTTGCTATTATATTTCTATTGTCTTCTATTCTATAAATGTAAGAGCCACCCAAACAACCTTGACCTCTACTTCCCCTATGGAAATGTGCTCTTTGCCTAGTCATGGAAGAGACTTCAAAGACTAGGGATAAATGAAAGAGAAAATATGTCGGAGGATAAACCCACAAACCGAAAATTATAGGTAAAAAATGATGTAAATGATGTGGTCGTTTTCGAGCTTCTCCTCTTGAGCAAAGTATGAATCTAAGAAGCAATCTAAAACATAGGAATAAAATGTTTGTTTTTAGTTACATATAAAATGGCTAATCAAGAGAAGGAAGAGAAAGTGTCTCTGTTATAGAGATGGGGAACTAAGAAGCCTAGAGTTCATTATTGTAAGAATATAGATGGACATCATAAACTTCTGGGAGAATTCCAATCCAGGCTATCAATATCAAAGAAATGTTAACAATATTGTCCTTGGCCACTTATACAATGATTACCATTAATTCATGATGAGAATTAAAATATATGTTCATTCTAAGACTGAAACAGGAGGAGATGTGGCATGCCTCCTCGATTTAAGCATTGAGTGATGGCTATGTTGTCCCTGCCTCCCTTCCTATCTTGCTCTTGCTCACACCATATCAAGAAAGTTTAAGATATTATTAATTATTTTTTTAAGGTGAAATCTGTTAACTAAGAAAACATATAATTACATCAACAATATTTAATAGTCAAACCAATCTCTTACATCAGAGACTATACCACAATGAAATCTATACCCTTTAAAGGGATATGATATACCAATGCAAACTAAAATTATTGATAGACAACTAGCCTATGATAGAAAATTGGCTTATTTGGACATACTTATAAATACTACAAAAGGAAAATTATTAACTTGTTCTATCACATAGTTAGGGGATCTGTTGAGAGTCTGAACAACCTATAGGAATAGGCTCCACTAAGATGGATTAAGATCTAGTAGCCATTGGTAGGATGTTGAGGTGTGGTTTAATCCCTGTAAGCTTATGGTGTATTTGTTCCAATCTCTAGTAATAATGTTTCATGTGGTCATGCATATGGTCCAAGGTTTGCATGAGGTCCCTTTTAGAAAAATGTTTGTCTATTAGTGTGCAAGCCAAGAGGAATTTTAGTTGGAAATATAAGTCAACCACTTGAAAATATTGATTGGATTTGTTGTGTGTATTCCTTGTATTTTGGATCCACTCTAGTATTCTTCCAACAACTCAGAGTTTGGTATGGAATTTCTTCCTCTAGTCCGTTGGGCACAATCCAACAAACTCTCCTATATACTCCCAATTATGTCAAGTTCCTAGTCCCTATCAACACAATTATTTTTATCACTTTGCGCACAAATATTCCCTTTGAGCTTAACCTAGAACAATGTAATCGAAGCCTCTCATGATTCATGTGACGATAGCAAATCATGGTCATAAAATGCATCCAACACACACTGACCTATGAAATTCATTTCTTCAATCAATATAAGGGATCCTCCACAACAACATATCTCCCTTGTCTCCTACTCTATTTAGAAACCTATAACTGGCATGACCATACCAAGGTCATTCCACCAATTTCCCACTTTAACAAACCACCCAATAAACCATAGATCCTGTGTAACACCCAATTTCACATTATATATTTTCCATTCCCTAAGCAACAAGATAGGACCTTGCTAAATAACACATTGTAAACTTGTTTTGATTTAGTAAGACATAAACATTAGAAGTATAATAACCAATTCTACAAAAAGAGTTGACCAAGACAAATAATATTCCTTGAAATAATTGGAAAAAGAACAAATAACATAAACGCATAACAAAGAATTTCCAAATATTCAAATGAAAGTTACCTGGAATGAAGGAATGTCGGCTAACTTTTTATTGTCCCTCAACCATTGGCTCATGTTTCTTGAATTCTTCACTTTCAAATTAGGTATTATGGTAGCCTTCCCAACCTTTGATAGCTTGATATTTCAGATTACAATCCTCCCATCTCCCTTCCTTCCTCACATAGAAATAATAAACAAAAAGTGGCTTTTCTCTATGACAAAATTATCAAATCTTTCCATCGCTCTTCCCTAGGAATTCCTTACGCCATCCTTCACTAGATATTCATTGTATATTAATTACATTGTTTCGTAAAATATGAACTCCATGATCTACAATAACTTGGTGATGTTGGAAATTAGGCTCAACCTCCTCAAATGCTCAAAGCCCACCTCCATAACTAGTTGTTTTCCCTTCATCATTTGCAAGGTTGGTGAGTTTCAACGTTGAGAGTGTATTATAACATTTGTAGGAAGACTCCTTCTTATTGCTGAGGTGGTGTTGTGGAAACTATGTAGCGACACCCTCACTCTCTCTTTTTTCTTTTTTCTTTTTTTTTTGGGGTAGATAAGCACCCACGGGAGATTTGAACCAGTGAATTATTGCAAGGAATGCCTTAATAGTGCACCCATTCACCATCAATCCAAAACCTCGTGGACAAAGCTTACATGAAATCCTATTGAGGTTTAACCTCACTCTCACTATACTAGTCACTCCATTTAAAGAGTTTAATTTACTATTATTATATTTCCTTAGTTATATATATGTTTATAAAATTGTAATTTTCCATTATTAATTGTTTTTTTATTAAATAAATATTTGTTTGGAATAAATAAATAAAAGAAAAATATCTAATATTTTGCAATCTCAATAATAATCTTAAATTGGAAAAATTATTACTATTTAAAATTATTTTAGATAAAAAGTAAAATAAAAATATAATTTAAAAAAATTTATCATAATCAAATTTACTAAAATAAATTAATTCATAAAAAATTAGAAAATGAATAAAGGAATTATTTAGATTTTTATTTTTTTTATTTTTATATTTAAAAAAAATAATTTTAAAGTGAATTCCTAGATCACTGCTATTTTTACTTAAAAAGAATTTTTAGATTTTTTGAAATGCATATTTTTATAAAGTGTTGCAGGATCCGCTTTATTTTTCTTCTCTCAATAAATATAAAAAGGGTAGTTTAATTTAGTGTCGACTAAATCCAAATTGCGAAATTGATCGCAAATATATGGAAATGGCATTTTTAAAATATATATATATTAACAAATTTTATAATAATTTTATTTAAATACATAAGAACAACTATAGTTCAACTTTATTCGAATAATCTTTTAAGGATACGAAGCTAAAATAAATAAATAAATATCTATCTATATATATTACTATATATTACTATCCCTTAGTTATTATCATTCAAACAACTAGTATTATAATATTATATTTTAATTTATTAACATTTAATAATTTAAAAAATATTTCAATTAATTGAATAAATATATACTTTTATTGATTGGATCATTTCCTGACTATTTCCCATTTAAAATAATTAACTGTATTTTCAATTTTATTTATTTTTAAATCCATTTTTCATATTTTTTTACCAAAGGTTTGATAAGCATATTTAGTAACTTATCATGCACGTTTTTGCTTCAGCTAGTGCACTTAGAATAACAAGTTAATCATGTAATTCAATCATAAGAACACATAAACTGACCATTCATTAGAGTGTTTAATTAATGAGTTTTGATCCTTCTTAACGTGTATTAGTTGCTTTTCTTAATTTATTTTTATATTTTATATTTAAGCTTTTAGGTTTTCCAAATATCTGGAGTCAAATTTTGATTATCCGCAATTATTTTGTGTAATATTTTCTTCTCAATTATTTTGTGCAATATTTTCTTCTCTCTATTTTTTTTTTAATAAAAGTTGAGGTTTCGTCAGAGGGTTATACTCTTCCAAAAGGGCACGGTATACAGTAGCCATTTTAATTAAGGACGGGAAGCGTCTAAGCGGCGATAAAGTGCTTTAACATTAAAAAAATGTGTTTAGAGGAATAGGAAGGTTATATATTGAAAATTAATATAACAAAAAGCAGAAATAAACACATTCAACCAAATTATATTTGGATAAGTCATGTATAGAAAAAGAATTGACATATGACCACTTGGTTCTTGGTTAAAGAAAGTTCCTCGTTTCTATTTAAAATTTCCCTTCACATACTTTTGAATTTTATTTTTACCTATCATTTATGTATTATAGTTGTTTTTGTATTTTTTATTTTGAGTATAATTTTTTTTGTTTTCTAAATTTTTTAATTAAAGAATCACCATAAAATATATGTTTATGCTGTATATTATTTTAAAAATATCAAATAAGTTATTTTTTATCATAAAAGGTTAGTTTTTTATTTTATATTTAATTTTCTGAATTTTGAAGAGCTTTTTTGTCCTTTTTTTCCCTAAGACAAGAATATTCTCTTACTTATATTAGAGGAAAAAATAAGAATGCGCATTAAAGAAGAATATTTTTATTAATTAATAAACTATTAAAATTATGATTTAATTATGATTATTAAATAATCATCTTTATCTTATTGGATCATATACTATGACTTTAAAACATACTTTCATGCATATGCAACGTCTTAATTTTTATGAATAAATATCACTTAGAAATAAACAAATTCAAATTAAAAATAATTTACTATGATTTTAAAGCATAACTAAAATTTTGTGAATAAACGTAGCTTTATAAATAAATAAATTTAAATTATGAGTGTGATTTTTTTTGAGGTAATTAATGAGACACACTAGAAAGACTCATTGTCTAATACGAGCCTCACTTATAAGACCTCAATTATAAGACGAGAGAGGCTAATTATTTCAATTAATTAAATGATAACAAAAATTAAAAAAATATAATTATGAATAATCATCTTTATCTTATTAGATTATTTACTGTGATTTTAAAGCATGCCTACAGTGTTACACAACTATTAAATTTTTATTAATAAATAAGTAAATTCAAATTAAAACTAAATTACTATGATTTTAAAGCATACTTCCAATCTTACAAAACAATTAGAATTTATGGATAAACATTTGTTTAGAAATAAATAAATTCAAATTAAATCACAAGTACAATTTACAGTGCACACAACTATTATTTTTTTATTAATAAATAAGTAATTCAAATTAAAACTATATTACTATGCTTTTAAAGCATACTTCCACTCTTACACAACCATTAAAATTTATGGATAAACATGCCTTTAGAGATAAATAACTTCAAATTAACTCATAAGTACAATTTATAGTGCTCTCGGAGAGGCTTCCTCTCCTTTGGCTACAACTTTCTCATTGAACAACTTGGTAGCTTCATAATCATGAACAATCTACATACATGAAATAAAATTCATTAATATCAATTCAAATCAAAAGAAATGAATTCTAGAGAAAAACAAATCTCTCTTATAGAAAATATAAGCTAGCTGAAAAGATTAAAACTTACAACCTTTGCATGAGGTGGGTGTGTTGTGTTTGACGAGATTCATATATAGAAATGGATTACACTACTCTTAAGTTTTGTAATGGATTAAGGAATCACAACAGTTCTTGGAGTCTCAACTAGATAGCCTCTTGTGCAACAATGAGCTATGTAAGAAATGAAATTCTCCAGTATTAATTATGGAAAAATTATTATTAAAACTACTTTCTATTTTATAGAAAAATCAAAAATTTTTATTACTTTATGGAAATTGGATATATATATCTATATAGGTATATTTTAAATATACTTGCCAAAATGTGAGATGCTAGTTAAAATAGTAAAATATGTTGACCACTTATCTATATTAATTGGTTGTTTATTTAACATTTATTTTTAAAAAATATATTTTTCCATGTCATTAAATTTTGAAAGCTTAATTTTATAAAATTTGAACTCTAAAGTTATAATGATAAAACAAGAGAAAACAAAAATTTCTAACTATACAAAACTTAGATGCAACACTAGAGAATAAATTAAACTCACAAATTATAGGAATCTTTTGAATAATTGTTTAACAAACAAATTAAAAGAATCTTTTGAATGATTGTTTAACAATATTGAGCATGATTTCGCGAGGGAGGCCTGTTAGGGTTTCAGGTGCGAGTAAAATTCAATAGTTTGTTGTAGGCTATATCATAAGTATCCATAACATTTAGGCTTGTAGGCCATGGAACAAGATGAAGACATATGGGTAATGCAATGAATGGCTCTTAATGGGTAACAGGTAGTGGCCAGGGATCATCTTCGTGGGGTGCAGAAGCAGAATAAGTGACAACAATTGGAGCTCAATGGAAAGAAAAACATTTGGATGGCAGTTACCAAAATCCCCCAAAACCTAAATTTGTGATTCCCAATAATCCATGGGAGAAAACTCATCAATTTATGAAAGACCATGCTAAAATTAGTTGATACCAAATGGAACATGAAAGAACTGATGGAGCTTAGATTACGCACAAAGGGTTTCTTCATGATTATATTTGCAGATCTCATGGATCAATTTTTTTTTTTGAAAACGGGCATTACTTAATGAACAATGTGGGGTTATTCATCCATTTTTGTGAGGAATGCTATAATCCAAATCAGGAGAAATTCTTGGCGGCCCTAATTTGGGTTTGCCTATTCTTGCTACGGGAATACTTCGAGGAGCTGAAATCTTAGAAGGTATTATTAATGTCATAGGCAAATTTGTGAAGGTCTCGAAAATCATTTGTGAAGGTCTCCAAAATCATGAAGTGGTGCCATGCAGCATATGCCCAGATCTGCGTCCATGTGAATATCTCTCAGCTAGTCTTGGAGTCAATCGACCTGGAATATCTTGACACCATATGACACCAACCTCTATACTATGAGAACATGCATTTTAAATGTGCTCTATGCCACTATCGTGGGCATATCTTTCAGGATTTCCCACTCATAATAGACGAGGAGCAAAGGAACATGACGTCAAAGGATGAGGAGGGTTTCCAGACCATAGGATGAGAAGAGGTAGATTTTCTAGGAATCAACAGAAACAACAAGGTAATCCGAAGACCCTACGTGCTACCACACCATCAACAAAAAATGAAACTCGAAAGAGAAAAACACAACCAATGGATCATAACCCCTTTGCAATTTTGGGGGAAGTAGACCATAATGGGGAGATCAAGAACCGGGAATATTGAGTGGCACTATAAGTAATGGATGTGGGTCAACAAAAAAAATAAAGGATGAGAAGATATGAACCCAATGAATAATTCACTAGAAGGTCCAGAAGAAGAATATGAACTCAAGGAAGACTTAATCCACACTAAGAAGATTCTAGAGGTGGAAAAAAAACATAACAAGCTAGGTGTAGTTGAAAAAAAATTGCTAGAATTTTTCTTAGTCCAGCTAAAGGTAGATTTCAAAGGCATACTATCCAACTAGTTGGTCCAATTTCCTAATCTATTTGGATAATGGTGTGCTAAATTATCAAAGTTGAATGGGGACCTAAAGGCAATTATCCTAACCAAAGATAGTATACAAGAGAACCTTTCACAAACAAAACTTCTAACAATTGAGAAAGGGAAAAAGGGAAGGAAAACTTTCAAGGAATTATGAAGGAATAAGGGGAATTCTTGTTAAAATCTAGCTGTATGAGTTAGCTCATACAGTGCTTTCCTAAAATCCCTTATCTTACCCAATGAAAATTGTCTCATGGAATATTATTGGTTTAAATAGTTGAAGTAATATTTGCTATCTAAAATCGAAAATAAACAAGGAAATACCAAAATTTATTATGTTGCAGGAAACCAAATTATTAGGTGATAAGTTGGGAGGACTAATGAAAAAATGTTGGAAAGGAAGTGTAACAATGTCTTTGTATGCCCAGGGAACTACATCAGGCCTTTCATTATTTTGGAACCCAAATCAAGTTAATTTTTACCGTTGGACAAGAATGTCCCATAACTTGAAAAGTTCATTTAGATGCACAGGATTAGATGCATGGACTAGCTTGATGATGATCTATGATCCCTTGATCCCAATCCAGAAAGAAAACAATTTGAGAGATCTAAAATTGACTTTTATGTCCATCCTAGATGAGTGCTAGATTATGTGGGGAGACTTCAACATGATCCAAAACTTATAGGAGAAATGATAAGTGGTGGGAAAAATAGACCCCATTTCAGTCTCGTTCAATGACATCATCCAAGATCTAAAGTTGATGAAAATAGAAAAGTGCAATTGTGTGCATATTAAGAGAAACCTAAGAGGAGGCTGACAATAAATATCTATTAGACTAGATTGTTTCCTAATCTCATAGGAAGTCCTACTTCACGATGTATTTATGAAAGAAACGATCCTCCTAAGCCTGTTATATGATCACTAAACCAGTCAGATAGAGATCAATATGAAGAAAATGCTCGATAGCATGCTTTTCCAATTTGAATAATTTGGCTTCGACATCCCGCGTTTGTAGAAAAATTGGAGCACTGGTGGAAGTAGATTGTGGTCCCAACAAGAACCATAACACAAATTTTTAAATGAAATTTGAATGAAATGGAGCTCAAAATTAAAACTCAGGACAAACAATAGTTTGGAGACATCCCCATGGAGAAAAAGAAATTAGAGGACAAAATGGAAGCCATACAAGGCTATATCATCAAAGAGGTATGATTAAATGTACTAGCAGAAGAAGAAGGTTGGTTTATCAAAGAACATCAAAAGAAAAAGGAGGTGCTATGGAGGTAAAATTCCCACATCCAATGGTAGAAGGAAGGGGAATAAAATGCTAGATTCTTCTAATAATCCATTATTCGACATAGACAACATAATAGGATATTCTCAGTAACTTCCAACCGTAGATTGAGGGTGGTGAATCATCAGGACATGGAAGAGGATTTAACTTACCACTTTTCCAACCTTATATCTAAAGGGGATGAGGATCATATGGAAGCTATTGATCATGTGAAAACTCATATTCCAAGAATGATACTAGAAGAACAAAATGCAACATTAATGAGAGAGATATCATATGAGGAAGTGGAGATGGTGGTTAAAGAAATGCCAAATAACAAATCTCTAGGACTAGTTGAATGCAACCAATATTTTTTCAAATCTTGTTGGGACTTCCTCAAGGAAGTGAGACTCACCATGGTGGAGGAATCTATAAGAAGGAAGAAAATGTGGTCAGGGTTAAATGCGACATGCTTTTCCATGATCGCTAAAGAAAATGCGACAATTGATCCCATCTGGTTTATGCTAATTGTGCTATGAAATCTAATCTATAATATTATATCATCATTCACAGTCAAAAGGATGAAACCCATGTTGCATCACATCATCAATCTAGAATTATCTAGTATATATAGAAGGTTTCCAAATATTAGATGGGATCATTTTTCCACACGAGATCATTCATTCCCTAAAAATTTACAAGAAACAAGGAATGTTGGTAAAACTTGATCCATTAAAAACTTATGACCGCTTGAGCTAGACCTTCTTTATGCAAATAATGTAGCCTTTGACTTTTCTAAAGATTGGATCCATTTGATTAACTCGTTGATCTCTAAACACATCTTCACCATTCTACTTAATGGATCTCCCTCACATCCTTTTTGCCCTTCTAGAGGCTTATTTCAAGGCAACCCAATATCCCCTTTCTTGTTCATCACAACAGTGGAAGGCCTGGGTTGTTGGATCCATGCAACAACAATGAAATAAAAGGTTTGAAAGTCCTAGGCTGAGAGGTCTAAATTACCCACCAATAGTTTTTGGATGATAACCTTCTTTTTTGGCAACTGTCAGCCCACAAAAACTGTGGCCTATGAAATTTTATGTAAGAGTTCCATGAAGGGTTAGGTATGTTGCTCAATAAAGAGAAAATTAGGATGTATTTTTTTTTATCACTCCAAATCCTATTCAATAAGATATAGTTCAAATGATGGGATTTGTCATCAACATGCTTTTGACGAAATACTTAGAGGTCCCTTTAGCGGCCAATCCCCTAAGGATTTCATGCTAGAAGGAAATGTGCAGGATACTTATAAAGAGATTATCCAGTTGGAATTTTGGGGATTGAATATGGCAGGTCAGACTACTCTATTGAAAGTAGTTATATCATTAATGCCCACTTCTCCTAGGAAATAAATGATGGGACCTTAACATACTTCTCGGATGACTCATGGAAAAATATTCCAAAACTAGAGAGGAATGTTGACATTTTCTTAATCAAAGCTTAGTTGAGGGCTTGTAACGAAAAATAGTTTTATATTATATTAAATACATCACACCCTAAGATGATTGGAGAAGATGGAAGACATGAGAAGGATATTAAATATACAACTAGTTACATACATTGTGTTTTACTTTTCCATTTTTTAGTATTTTAAATTATAATTTATGATTGTAATACCAATAGTATAATAGCTCATATGATTTTTCTGCATATTATGATTTTCAATATCAACTATTATTTACTTTGTGGTTCGTTCTCCCATCGTTTTTTTCTATTAACATTGGTGAGGAATTATTTATTTTAGGTTTTCTTATCTATATATTTAAGAAGTGCTTCAACCCTCTGTTTATGAGAAAATCTAACTCCAAATTAATAAGTTTAGATGTTATTTTATATTGTTTGTAGTTATCTTTCACTAGGTTAATTTATTTTCAATTCAATGATTTAGGATGTTGTTTCTTACTATTGGTCCTCGTGTACAACCTTTGCCTCATTTTTTCTATGTCTCTCCCTGAGAGAGAACTCAGGTGTATTTCTCATGTATTTCTCCCTCTCTGGAATTTACCCCCAATTAAAAATTGGGTTATATGTTAATTTCCTCTATATAGTTGGTAAGCCTAAAGGATTTGTTCCCTTTCTTGGCAATGTTATCATTTAAGCATGAATAGAATTGTTTC
The DNA here is from genome assembly GCA_000404065.3 of Pinus taeda. Taxonomy (NCBI): domain Eukaryota; kingdom Viridiplantae; phylum Streptophyta; class Pinopsida; order Pinales; family Pinaceae; genus Pinus; species Pinus taeda. The sequence goes on from APFE031300845.1 coordinate 26,114, forward strand.
AAAAACCATAAAATGCCCCTCTCACTATTGAAATCACTTCAAAATTAACAATAATCTTAACCTCTGTTTTTTGATTTTTACATAATTTTTACATTTAATATGTTTGATATGAAATCAAATGCTCAATAAGTGTAACTTAACTAGGTAATATAATGCTTGTCATTATGGTCCTATGACCTTTCCTTATAAAGAGTATTATGATATTTTGATCCCTTAATATTCGATTGCATGCATAATTAAGCTTTTCCTAAAATGTATGATGAAAGGTTTATAACACAAGATTAACTTATCAATTTTCTATAATTTCATTTTTCCTTTAATCATTATACTCCCTATATATCATGTTCTATTAGAAGATGAATAAACTACATGTATATCATATTTAATTAGTAGTATTTGTATTTTAATGATCTACCTTATTATATGAGAATAGGGTAATCACTATTTATACCTATACAAATTTTTTGTAACATGATTGTCTTGCATGTTGTACATTGGTTCAAATCTATATCATTATTCATAATAATCTCCTCCATAGCCACTAAATGCACTTACCTTGCTTTCTAGGCTCTTTTGAAAGTAATAAGAGAACCCACTAGTTAGTGCTTACATATTTTCATAGATAAACCACTATCTTTTGTTTAAATCAATCCTAACAACAAAGCATATAATCCTTTTAAAATACAACCAATACTTGCCTTATTTAGCTAAAAATGACTCCCTTAAAAATACTATAAGAGAAGGCATGTTCCTCCCAACCAACGAGTTGCACTCCAAGGAGCTCCCCCAAGCTCAGACTTCTTTCTTTAGCCTTACTTGTATCAACGGTTTGAAAAATATTTCCATTTAGTGGTATACATTGTTTTCTTCCCAATATATTTTTCCTAATAGAATCCTACTTTTAAGGTCTACCTCCTTTTGACTTTACCAGTTCTTTTATTCTTTTTCCAAAATAGCAAAAAACATTTCATTTATACCTTATGAGAATGTTTTTCTCTCTAGTTGTTCTTATTCTTATTTTCTTACCCAACTTAAAATTTCTCCCTAGCTAAGGTTATCTTTCCACTCAACATAACATCTCTCTCTAGTTAATTTGTTTCCCAGTGGAAATGTTTCTCATGGGCTTTTTCAAGAATTTTGTAAGATTCCAACTATGAGCTTTGTTACTTTATGCTTTTCCGTATAGCACTTGGACTTAACCATTTTGACAATTTCTTGGTTAAAAAGGAGTCTGAAATACTCACACGTTATTTATTTTATCAATTGTAAGAGAAAGAAATTATTCTTTTACTATAAAATTTGTTTAGATAAATCAATATGCTTAAGTCTTGGCCCCGCATCCAACATTTCCATAATATTTAGAAGTAAATATAAATAATAATGTTTTTAAAAGAAATTGCAATAAGAATATCACAAGATGGTTAATTTTAAAGATCGATCACTGCAAATAATAATATAACCTTCAACATTTAATGTTGGAAGACTAACATGTATTGTATTTAGCAACATTTGTGCAAGATGAGTATGCTCTACCATCATGGGGGAAATTGGAATACACTGAGAATTTCATAAGTGCAATGAAGAAAGGAAAGATAATTCCAATATAATTAACTAAATATTAAATCAAAATATGAGATAAATGACTTCTATAAATGTGATAAATTTAAATAAGATCCGCTTTGAACATAGGATATCATGCCAGAGGTGGTAAAAAATTATTGTTGCAAGATTAAAGTATTTGTGCTTTGTTTGTATATGTAATATTCAAGCCTTAATCTTAAAATATATTTTTATAACTTGTAGAGAAATGGATCCTATGTTGTTGATATATGTTGCATCCAACCTTTCAGTTACCGACACAAATATCCATATGCACACTCAAAATGATTAAAAAAATATGTTCCATACATGTATGTAATTTTCTTCCATACATAACTAGTAACGAAATGAAATGATTAGTTGTCTAGAAATGAAAAGATTATGTAAATCGTTTAATCCTGAAACAACTATGTAAATCAAATCAATGAACAAGTAGAAAGAATGAGTGAGAACGAAAACATTTTGGGCAAACACAAAATTCAGTATACCCTTTTCACGTGTAAAATCCATATAACAAGAAAAGAGTGAAAAACATAAAATTATGGTGAGAAATAAATCTCAACCAACCAATTTTGTACATGACTATAAATTCCTTCATTCTTTGATCTCACCATCCACTTAACAAAAAGTTAAAAATATTGAAGGAATATTATGAAATATACCACACCTACCAATGTACTGTACTTATATAGCGTTGTATTTTAATTAAAATACATCACCTCTATAATTATCTATGTGTATATGAGTGGTTGTGAAGTCAGTAATCATAGATATTCTATACTATATTCATTGCATAATCATCGATATGGTGAGTTGTTCTATTCAACAAGTCAGTGTGCATAGCAATGTTCTTGCAACGATTTATTTGTTAATAAGTCATGGCCCCATCCTTACACTTTGAAGGCAAATCTAGTGTATTGAAATCCTTTTTAATAACATGCCACTATTTGCTAGTAAATGTGAAGTCCCCATGCATACAAGTAGTAGAATTCGGTGATTATGCAAAAATTTATGTCATGGTGGTGTCACTTTCAAAGGTTAAAAATGATCTTACAAATGTACTATGTTTTCTATTATAAGTTGGATATATATATCATGCAAGAAGATTTGATATATAAATGTTGTGATATAATAGCTTATTAAATATTTTTAACTTGTTAGTTTCATAGAAATTTTGACCCTTTTTGGGTTTGATTAGATGGTTTTAATTTTTTTAAATTATAATTTATTATAATTTTTATTATATTTATGGATTGAATATATAAGATTTAAGATTTAAATTTTTTTTTTTTTGTTTTTATTAGATAACTTAATTTTTACATATATAAAGATTTTAAAATGTATTTAAATTATGAGGGATATAACCTAAGTTAAAATATTAACTTCATTTATATTTTTTTCTTTAAATATGCAATTTACTTATTCTATTATTTAAATTTTCCTTATTCGATTATTTAACTAAGTTACCTTGCCTATTATTCACTAAATTTATAATTTACAATTATTATGTTAATAAGAATACCTATTTCGAAATAGGCTTGCATATTTTTTTTTTATTATTAAATGGATAGAGAAGATTGGATCTTAACGAAATATTCCTCTTCATATGAGCACATTAATCATTGTTATTTCTCTAAAACCTATCATCTTCCATGTTACAACAAAATTTAATAATCTTATTAGTCCTTGTAGCCTGCGGCATGCGACTATAGTAATTAGTTTTAGATTTTAACATTAGTTAGTGTTCATTTTAAGATAAAGTTTTTTATCTGTCTTCATGAAATACGGTTGCTCGACGAATCACAATGACGCAATGATTTGATAGACCAATCAAATAGTTTGATGACCTTATTTGGCCTCTTCCTGAGGCAAATAGGCTAGATAGGCTATCTTGTTCATATAATTTTTGGAATTCGTAAGTTTTTGGAATTTGTATTTTCAAAGCCAAAACTAATGCTAGAATTAGTTAATAAACATTAAATGTTATTTCAAACATTTAATATTTGGTTCATAAAACATTGTCTATCAGCAGTACACATGGCACACTTGCTTTTCGTTAATACACATGCAACACCACATGGATGTGTGAATGCATTGGTGTGGTGGCGACCGTTTTCTACATGTCCGTCAGTGGAAGTCTTTGTCTTGTACGCCTATTGCAACTTGCAATCTAGGTGCCATGCTCTGCATTAACAACATTAACAACATAAAAAGAGTAACAAGATTTTAAGGACAATTTACTGGAATAATAAGACAACTTAAGGGAGGAACCAAACAACTTGTTGCAGGAAGAACCAAAAAATCGACCATTTGCATCTAAACCCGTAGAAAATTCTTTAAGTGTGGTAGAGGTAGGATAGAATTCAAGTTCTTTCTCTTCCAACCCTGCAAAATTGTTATATCCATTCCTAAATCCCCAAGTGAGCAGAGCAGTTTTTGTAGGCATAGCTATGCCTTCAACCGATATGTAAGGTATGAAGGCCCAAATCCTGAACGAAAAGTGGTTATTGGTAAACCATATAAAATCATGTAAACTATAAAAAAAACAATTTAAAATTTGTACATGCTCATGCGGTTGCCAATCTACATGAATCATAGTCCCAAATGCCCCTTTTCCATTCTCCAGGATGCCGTGATATTTCTTCATGATGCCTACGAGAGAATGGGGACACAAATGTGTTGCAATTACAAGCTGGTTGACTATGCAATTGGCAAGGAAATGGAAGTGGATTGCTTGCTCCTTATATACCCAGCAGGACTAATAGAGCACTGGTTGAATGAGTGGGATGGGCTCTAAATGGCATGATAAAGCATCTATCTATGACCCAGAGTCCCCTTCCTTCAGTAATAGGATGACAAAAACATGTATTTGTTCCTCAAAGTTCTACCAGTGCCAATAATTACCAAGAGATAACCAGTAGTTCCAGCCGATAGCCCATCATCGATAGTTGGTCCTTCATATGGTCTCTATAGCCCCATTACCAGCCGATCAACCGATGGCCAATGGTCGAGCATCGCAAGAAAGAAAGCAAGTCATATTTGGGGATTCTATTCATATTTGAGGATTCAATAACACAACTATTACAGAAAAAACGCCTGACTTGAGGTTCCCCTTCCACTAGAGATTTTGTAAGTCATTCAATGCTGGATATTTCTAACCTTAATGCACAAGTCAATGTTTAGGATAGGAAAGCACTTCATGGAGTTACTGCTACCCTAGATATTGAGAAATAAAATGTATACAAAATCCTACAAGATATTATGCATTTTTTGATAGATACATATCGCTAGATACTCTAGTAATGTAGTATATTTAGTATGGATTTCTTTAAAATAAGGTAAATGAAAAGCACTATCTATTATTGGATGATTCAACCATTTTTGTAAACTTTGTTGTATGGCTTCACTCCAAATGCAAATTTTAATATGAAATATGTTTCTTGCTACAGTTTGAAAAAATATTGTTGCTAACTCACTAGTTAGGCATCTTGTTGTGAAGTTTCTTCCTTTCATATTTATAATGTGTATAACTTGGAGAAATTGCATGCAGTCTATGCCTATACTATATACACATTAGAGAAATTACATGAAGTCTATGCCTGTACTATTGACCAGTCTATTCTTGTACTTATCATTGTGTCCTGTGATAACTTGATAGTTATGCCCCCGATAGCCATAGCTAATCTTTTGTGTGTATTTGTGTTTCATTTTCCCAATTATTATGATAATGCATGGTTCAAATAAATTAAAAAAAAATAGCTTCACTGCAAGATGTAATTATCTTTATAATTATCACTGAAAAGGTATTCAAATGGTTACTCAACATTTCTTGTATGCTTGGAGGTTTTTCCATAGTCTTCTGGAGGCCTATGAAATATTTTTCTTATCACCACGAAAAGAACACTTAAGAGAAAACAACATCTGCAATAATAAACCAGTAGAGCACTTTATTTTTTGAACTAATAATTGAAACCTCTTAATCAAACACTATATCAAAATATCCAAGGCATTAACAAAATATCAAATTATAGAAACCACTTAAATATATTGGCAAGAAAACACCAACAACATGCTTTGGGCTTCCAACAAGCTTTATAGTTGTAATGGATTTATCTCACTGAATTTGGCATTATCTTCACATGACTGCAGCAAGCTCTGTATCAATAAATTTGGCATTATATTTGCAGGACTATAGCAAGCTCTGTAACAGGCTCATTCTTACCTCATTCAGGGTCATTCTTACCTTATTCTTCCTTAGAAGTATGTCGCTGCAACTAAACATGGCACTCCCTTTGAAAGTCGACGTAACTAATTAGTTTGCGATTTTTGGAGGGTGCACCTATTCAGTATGAAAGCCCATGTGGCCTTCCTATTGCCATTCATATTAGTTTTTCTTATTATTAATATTATTTACTTTTTTCTTATTATTAATGCTATTTACTTTTTCATTTTAGTCAAAGTGTTTTTTCAGAAGAAATGGTTAAGATACCTTTATTTATATGTGGGAGACTTTATTGCTATCTAATTTTATTTTTAAATATTCTCAAAATCTATAAGAAGATAAAAATATCTTATTTTTCAATAATCATCTAGTTCATGAAGTAATCACTTTGTTTGATAATATTTATGCAGATGGTGTTTGTGGATATGGATCATTTGTAGCAACTCTCTATGGCAGGAATGTAGGAGGATCCAGTCGTGATCTTTATAGAAATGATGTTGCGTGTGGCACAAGCTATCAAGCAAGCTGTATACATATTGCATAGTCCTTATTGACCTTGAATATTTTAGACATTCTTTGTTGCATCTGGACATATATATTATAATCTAACATAGGGATTTTCCAGATATTACATTGAATACCATGTTTTAATTATTCCACATTTCATCCTAGATTTTGTAGATGAGATGGACAGACTCCAAATTATGCACCAAGTCAGGCACTACAATAGTGGTTACGGACTTCACAGAGAACAATCAAACAGATTTTTTTGTAACCCGATAGATATTGGGATGAAGGAAATTTCAATCTTTTCCCTAATGGGAAGTAAGGTGAAGGTTGTAAGGGCAAGGGCTCACTCAAACTAAATCCACCTTAGATATTGGTCCTATCTTTTGCTACTATCTTTTGCATCTTAGATGCTATGCCTTGCCTTTGTCCTTGCTTTTGCAATGGTCTATTATGATGCTAAGTCACCTAGGCAGTAAATTTGGTATGGGCCTAAAGAAAACTTGACTTTTGGGTCTCGAACTGTACTTGGAACTATTACTCATATTTCTTCAACTTCACCTGCATCTACCTCCACTCCCGTCGATGCTCCTTCAAACAAATATGCTACTTCCACTTGATCAAATTCCACTCTCTCAATTCCGTAAGACTCATTGGTCTCAGTAATGTTATTAAAATTCTTATGTCTCTTAGAATCAACGTAATTCAGTGTAGCTCCAAGAAGATAAGATGGTAGTCTTCCCACTAATAACTGGTCATATTTTTTATTAATATGTTTCAGTAGTAGATGATCCAAGCATGGTTCCATAGCTCGTTTAGGTACCACCAGCAGCTGTGTTTGAACCAGTTCGAACTACAATTATAGATCCAATAGCGAAGGTAACTTTGAATGCTAATCGAACAGTTAGATCAACTCCACCCACTATTGGTACAGAATTAGGACATTGCATCATGGTTTTTCTAGATCAACTCCATCCACTATTGGTATAGAATTAGGATATTGCATCATGGTTTTTCTATATGAATTAGCTAGATGGACCATTAGGTAAAAAACTGGTTATACTATTGTTTCTTACTCAAATGAGGAGTTGTTCCTTTGAAGCATTAAATTGCACTGTACTATTTCTCAAAGTAACTTCCAACTTTCTTAAAACTAACATGTAGAGCTTTCCATCTCAAGACATAACTTGTTGAGCTTTCCTACTCAAGGCAGGGCTTTCTTCCATGTAATGTCCCTTGTTTTAATAATGGAATCCAAACAATATTATTTGTGTTTCAATCCACAAGAAACAATACCTTTACTCATCCATCCATTTCAATAAATTTACCCATCCATTCATTTCAATCGATGTACCCATTTATTTCAAATGGAGGAAGATTTGTAAGATGAGCTAATAGTGGAAAAATTCCCTCGATCATATGTAGCTACTTAAGGCCCTCAATCGATTTTGTATGCTAAGGTGAGAATCGGGTTCAAATCTTGTGAAATCGTGGTTGAGGAGGAAGGAGTCTTCATTGGCTCTAGAACACATATTTTTTTTGTTGATGAATATGTTATGAAGAAGAAGATAATTGAGTAGTCATTAAAGAGGGATATTATGAAAGGTTTGACCCTTATTTACATTCATATATGTTAAAACTAGCCATTAGATAATGAAATTGTGATTACCAACTATATTAAACCTTCACTATATTGATCTATTATACATAGATTAATATTATCTTAATATCTTGTCTCCCTATCTGCATAATTGTATGTTATGGAAAGTTCCAATGTACCAAGCCCCAAGAAATGCAAAAAAATTGAGTTCCATTGTCACGAAAAGTCACTACTCACAAGGTATTTGAGCATCAAATACATTGATAGGTATATTTTAATTAAAGGATAAGGAATTATCATTTATATTGCAACATCAATGAAGGAAGAATAAATTTATATTTATATGATGGGATGCATTCACTCAATCTCTTCTCCATAAAGAATTGAAATGTCAATGGCCATTCTTCACCTTGTTTTCTTTATATTGCAACATTAGTGGAGGAAGAGAAAAATTATGTTTATATGGTGGGATGCATTCACTCAATCTCTTCTCCATAAAGAATTGAAATGACAATAGGAATTTTTCACCCCTTTTTTTTTACGTCAAAATTTATGTAGTTTCTTACGTCCTTTCTTATCCATCCATGGTAAATTTATAAATAAATAAATTTAATTTATAAATAATACTAGTTTACCATGTGAGATGTTTCTACTCACTGAATCTTTGGACAATGGGTCTCGCTTTGATGCATTTTTCAGGATTTTAATTTTGTATATGATACATGATTATGAAATGGAATAATTGAAAACAAATATATTGGTTAAATGTTAAAGTATTCCTAAATATGACCCTTTTAATGAAATACATCATTTGCGAAGAATTGCAAGAATCCTCGGAAAATACAAGTGTACACTTCACTCGATTTTGATTGGAAGTTCATTTATATTTTCATAGAAATCAATAGGCCAGAAGACCCTATTCCAGGTGCCTCACTTGTTATATCATACATAGGGTTTGCTTAAATTGTGAATTCTTATGCATAATCACTCTTTAAGAACTTCTTCATTCATACGATTGTTACCACATGCATTGAACCCACCACTTTCATTGTTTCACCATTGGGTTATTTTTTTAAATCTACAATTGACAAATATTTTGAAAACCTAGAATTTACAAAATATATTATCGTAGGGTTTATATCAAGAGGCATTAACATATTTAAGACCATTATATTTCTCTTCTGCTTCAAATTATCTATGGTTTAGTTGGTAAGATGCTGCAATGAAATTGAGGATAATGTTCTCAAACGTTAACATTTTGATTATGGTTGTAGTGCTATAAATAGTAAATCATTATCATATGTGTCTTCTCAATTCTTTTGTTTCTAATTATACATTTCATTTTTAAATGTTATGGATACATTTTTAATTGAAGCCTTGGTAAAACTAACCAATATAAAACGGTTATAATTACCAATTTTTCCTGCCACCTTAAACAATGAGATAATTCATCGTGAAAACTTGATGTAACATGTCTAGTCTTATTCAAATTCATGACAAGTTTGTTGTCAATAAAATATGATCACTACATTTGTACTTATGACAAAACTATGTTCATTAAGGGAAAATTTTTGGTTAATCCTTTGATCATTATTTTAATCTATTAAAAGTGATTCTTCCTTGATTTATTTCGAACTCAATTGTTTTTCTATTTGATATTTGACCTTTTGATTTGGACATTTTGTTTTAGGGGCTTTTTAGGGGTATGTGTCATCATACATAATATACTAACTAAATGTGAGTAACAAAAGGTGAACATATGAGGTAAAGTAAGTGGTTCGTTAAGATTGGGTACCACTGCCTCAACCGAATCTCTCATGTATAAATAGACATTAAGACTAAGAGAAACTTGGTAGGAATTCCTTGACAATTTTTGTTCCTCTTTATGTATTCTCATATGTTCTCTTACTATGTTTTCATGATGTTGTGTGCATGGCTACACTAAGGCTAGGATTTAAAATATTGGTTCTATTGTCATTGGTACTAAATTTGAGACTGTTAAAATGAAGGTAGTGTGAACCTGCAAGAAGCTGTGAGTGATATCCTACATGTAAAAAAGTTTTGTATATTGAATATGCATGTGACAAGATATTGAAAAATGAATTGTTATAAAAGACAATTCTAACATCATAGGCTTCTCCATTGTGAAATTCGTTCAATGCATTGTTATTAACCTAACACAATGAGATAATATTATTCTAACATCATGGGCTTCTCCATTGTGAAATCCTTTGAATGTATTGTTATTAACGTAACACACTGAGATAATATTTTGGATGATAATACTCTAGGAGATTTATCAAGGAAGTGAAAGGTATGTACATTTCAAGTTGTGTGGAAACCTTTAATTTGTTATTATTATCAACCCCAAATTAAGTTAGTAATCGATGCCAAGGCATGACAGAGAGATGTCAACGTACACATGATGCTCAGATAATGAGAATAAAACTTAGAAACCATGTGTAACAAACCTAGTCAAAAATACATGTACAATTTAGTAAATGTACAATAATACCTTAGTCATGGGACATGTATTCCAAGCTAAATGTTGGATAGAAGCAAAGCTATGGGGATCACTTGTGATTAATTAATGGCTATGGAGATTCGAAAAGGAAATGGCTAAGGCTTTGGAAAGCAAAAATGGATTTTTTGGCAATATATTTATGAAAATAATGGAAATTAGGGGAAAAGGAAGGTGAAAGGTCACAAGTTACATATGAGGACGAAAATGAAGGAAAATAATGGAATATGAAAAAAATAGAGGCCACATTAATAAAAAAGCTTATGAGGACCAGTTCATGGCTTTTTTATCAGTTTAGTTTTGGAGCTCTCATTTTTCTCTCTCACTCTCATACTCTTGGACACTTGGAGTTTTCTTGGAGCACTCTTGCAGGAGTGTGACATACCTAGGATTTGGATCAAGAAGGCAAAGGAAAATAAAGAAGCTGTAAGAGGACATTGAGATCAACATCTACATCTGATGTTGCATGTAGGTGCCAAGTTGCATGTATGATTTCCTTACTAGTTGTGGCATGCAATGATGTGCTTATTTGGTTATGATCAGTCATTGGCATGGATTATTACCTAGATTGATAGTGGTTTTGCCTAACCTTTCCATTTCCTGGATAGGAATGGTGATGTGGGTTTTTTTTGTTTTTTGTATTTGTTTTTTATTTTGTTTTGTTTTTTGTTTTTTTTTTTGTTTTTTGGTTTTTTTTTTTTTTTTTTATTTTTGATTTTTTATTTTGTTTTTTTTGTTTCTTGTTTTTTTTTTTTTTTATATATTTTTTTGTAATTATTTATTTATTTATTTATTTTTCTTGGTTTTCTTGTGCCTTTGTTTGGGAGTTGATTTATTAGTTTTTGGAAGCCTTGGTTCGAAAAATGCACTAGAAGAACTATAACAGCTTGGGTTAGGTTACTAGTCTTGGAAGCCTTGGTTTGATCAATGCTCTGGAACCCCGTGGTGGGATGAGTTACTAGCCCTACAAGCCCTCGTTAGACAAATGCTCTAGAAGCCCAACAATAGCTCTAGGTTGAGTTACTAGTTATGGAATCCTTGATTGGAAAAAACACTCTTGATGGCCAAACAACTTATGTAGAGACTAATTTCGTGATGGTTAGTGATGTCTGACTTTGAGGTGGAATCACTAGTTGAGGGTTGAGGTGGTTTGGCCTCTGGAATCCCTAGATGGTTTTTATTGATGTGTTTTATGAGATCCCACATTCATACTTGGAATATGGCATAGAGGTGTTTGGCTCAAATGAATATTTGGTTCAACCTAATCTATGGTTGGGTGGTTCTTGGAAGTGCCATATCAGGTCAACCTATGAAATCATCAATAAGATATATCTTTCTCGTTGGTATTTTATGGGTAAAGATACTTGTTTATATGTATCTTATATGGTTGTTATATCCTTGGTATTTCTATTAGTTATATGTTGGTTATGAATGAGTTTTATGACTGTGAAAATGTGTGGCTCTCATCACGTTTTGATTAATTAATGAATGTATAATGAAAATGTGTCTTAATACATTGTAATGTAGTTGTTGTGATGAGGAAACAATGCTTATTAGTGATTCTCAGATAATCATGAGACCCCTATGCTCATATATGTTACTTAATAATGTAGGATGCATATTTGTGACGTATTTGACGAAAAGTCTGTCATGGCTAGTAAGGGTCCAGTCAAGTCCTCGTGCAAGTATTTGCATTCGTACCATTACTTTAACATTATTTTTCATTTTTGGAAGCTTCATGGAGTTCTGGGAAGTGGCATGAGTCTTGGCCCTGAAAAGGTGGCATATAATCTAAAGTCATTGGCACATAACTACCTAGAAAATTCCGCAGTCACATGCATGCCTTGTTGTGGGAGAAACTATAGGGTCCTAGTTATATGTATGCCCATGTCAAGGGAAGGAATGATGATTTAATGTACAAAAAAGTCATTTTTTCTCATGGGCTAATCACCTAGATTGGTTGGATGGCTCCTAGGGGTTATGTCACATGTGTAGAAGGTCAGGTTTTCTGTGTTCCATTGGCTCCTCTTCCTTAAATACTAGATATAGAGTGGAATCATATCATAGAAACTCTTCATCACATTTTTAACCTATTTGGTCAGTTACTTGGGTAGATGTTGGAGGGGAGTGTTACATTGTGGTATTAGAGCATGGTTTACCGCTTGGACTAGATGGGTAGTGCATTGGTCAGTTATTCATGTTGGTTGCATATATGTGTTCCTTATGCTTATGATCTATGTGCTTGTTTCATATGCATGGTGTTGGTCATGGTTGCAATTATGTTACCATGTGAAAGGTTATGGTGTTGTTGGTGAATGTGTTCATCATGACTGTATGTCAATTGTGCATTAGTTATGCATGTCAGTGCTTATATATCGATATGCATACATTGATGTGGTTTCATTTTTCATGCATGAGGTCATACCATGTGGTTGGCATGGTCATGCATTGGCGACTAGACAATGAATGAAAAAATGGAAAAATGGAAAAATGTTAATATGTGTGTGTGTGTGTGTGTGTGTGTGTGTTTCACTAATTTGGTTGGTCTTGTAGATGAGACATCTTTCCCTGAACTACAATGACGTACGTTGGTTTATTGATATTTTGGTTTAGCTGATATGATATACCTTCGAGGAAGAGAATCAACAAAGATGACTAAAAATATGGTAGGCTATAAGTCTCGAGACTCTCCCTATGGATCATATGAGAATTATGAAGTTCGCCATTCTTCTGAATTAGCAGACACATTGAGAAGTTTGAAGGAAGAGATAAGAAGTTGTAAAGAAGATAATGACATAATAATATAGGCACAAAAGAAATAAGCAGAGGTTAATGTATTAATCCTTGAAAGTTTGTCATAAATGCAAAGACAAGGACCACTTTAGATCATCCATGGAGAAGAGCATAGAACTAATGAGGCATATGGAAGCAGGTCTCTTGTTGGGTTCATGTAAAATAAAGATGGCACGATCAAAGATGGTAGGTTCTTTGATAATCAAGATAGGAGAGGTGATGGACACATGTACTATTCTAGGTCTAGCTCTCATAGGTATCATGGTCATCATCACTATCATCCTTATAGGAGGAGTTATAGGGGATATTTATGAGATCAATTCAAGAAAGAAAATCCACATACATTTGATGGGGAAGTGAAGAAAACAAAATATGTAGAAGCACGATTGCTTGGAATGAATATGTTCTTCAGATTGCATGATTATTCAAAGAACATCAAGGCCAAAATTGCTACATTCCATCTTAAAGGTAAATCAGATGTATGGTGGGAAGATGTAAAGAATGTCAAAGATATTTATGAAGAGGATTTCACTTGGATTGAATTTGAGATATTATTTAGGAAGAAGTATCTATTGTAGAGGTACTATGATGACAGGGAAGAAGAGCTTTATGAGTTAAACATGGGCTCGATGATTGATGAGGAGTACATCAACATATTTCTGGAGTTTTTTAGGTATGTTCCTTACCTCAAGGAGTAGAAGGCCAAGATTTATAAATTCATGAGTGGGTTTCCAATAGAATTCAAAGACATGATTGTGTTTGATGAGCCTAGATCGTTGGAAGAGGCTATTAAAAAGCTAAAGCATTGTTATGAACTATCAAAGCATAAATCCGAGACTAAGATGAACTAGAAACGTAATGATAAGTATAAAGGAAAATCAGATAAGAAGAGAGGAAGGCCTCAAGGCATAGGTAACAAATAGATTGCAACACTGCACAAGAATTTCAATGCGTCTAACAATGGGTAGTGATTTTAGTTTCAGGATAAAAGAATAAGGATGTAGGTTGGGAGGCTATACAATTTGGACTTGTGGAAAATATCATTGCACAAGATATTTTCCATAGCATAAGGGTGGTAGTCTGCATATCTACAGTGTTCAGGAAGTGTAAAAAGTGGGGGACGTTGGATAGATTATTCCTCGGATCTATGTAACATTGGATAAGAGGAAGGAAAATCACCAAACATCTATTATTGAGATGGAAAATAAACGTATTGATCAAGTTGATTGTATTTTTATTTAACCCATATCTAATTATAGTTATGTTAATCCTGAATTTGTGGATAAGTGTTCTTTGAATAAAAAAGTGCATGCATAATCTTGGTTAGTACAATTGGTTATAGGTACAAAGAAGCGAGTTCATCATGGGGTAAGAGCTTGTGCATTTGAGTTGAATGATATGTCTACATCAACACATTTGAATGTATTATCATTGGGTTTTTATAACATGATTTTTAGTGTGGGCTAGTTGTATCTCCATAGAACCAAGGTGGACTATTATGACAAATCTATTGAGTGCTTGCATGATAATGGAGAACATAGAATCTTGTAGGGTAAGAAGAACGAAACATCAACTAAAATGATGACAACGATACAGGAGAAGTGCAATCATAGAAAAGGGTGTGTGTTATTTACACTGCACATTTCTAGTGAAAAGGTTAAGCAAGTTGAGGATGAAAATATTTTGAGAAGGTACTCAATTTTACATTAGTTTCAAGATTTATTTTGCGCAGAAATTTCAAAATTTTCACCTCACAGGGAAGTGGATTTTTCTATTGAGTTGTACCAAGGGTAGCACCAACATCAAAAGAATCATACATGATGAGCACTTCAGAGTTGGTAGAGATAAAGTTGCATTTGAAGGAAATTCTTGACAAAGAATACATTAAGCCAAGAGTGTCACCGTGGGGCACACCAATACTTTTTGTGAAGAAGAAACACTGTACTCTCAGGGTGTGCATTGGTTACAGGTATTTGAAAAGAGTGACCATCAAGAATAGTATCCACTGTTGAGGATTGATGATTTATTTGATCAGTTGAAGGGATCGCTAGTGTTATAGAAGACTGATCTGAGATCTACATATCATTAGGTACACATTAAAAAAGTTGACATTCATAAGAGAACTTTCTAGACCATGTACAAACAATATGAGTTTTTTGTAGTTACATTTTATCTACTAATGATCTAGCTACTTTTATGTGTTTGATGACTAAGGTGTTGCATCCTTAAATGGACAACTTTGTTATCATGTTGATTGATGAAATATTGATATACCCTAAAAATAAAGAAGAACATGTTGAACATTTAGTAGTAGTGTTGAGATTGCTAAGAGAGCATCAATTGTATGCTAAGCTTAGAGAATGTAGTTTATTTCAGACAAAGGTACATTACTTGGGACATGTGGTTTCTAAGGAAGGCATAGCAATAGATCCGGAAAAGCTAAGGGCTATCATGGAGTGGGAAACTCCTAGAAATTTGGATGAGGTAAGATCATTTATGAGGTTAGCAGGTTATTATAGGAGGCTCATTAGGAACTTCTCACAGATTTCATATCCCATCACATCATTGTAAAGGAAAGGTAAGATGTTTGAATGGAAAAAAGAATGTGAGACAAGTTTTCAGTAGTTAAAACAATTGTTGACAAGTGCCCGAGAGCTAAATATTGCAGATCCAGACACAAAATTTGTGGTATGCACATATTCTTACAAAAGAGGACTTGCTGGAGTTCTTATGTAGGATGGATTGATAGTATGGTATGATTCACAAAAACTAAATGAGCAAAAGTAGAATTATCCAACACATGATCTTGAGTTGGCAGTGATCATCCATGCATTGAAGATATGGAGGAACTATATTCTCGGTAGGAGATTTGCATTGGTGAATGGTCATAGTGGATTGACGTATCTATTTTATCAACCAAATTTGAACTCCAGGAAAGCTAAATGGTTGGAAACGATCAAAAAGTTTGACTTTGGGATCAAGTACATTAAAGGTGAAGAGAACAAGGTTGGATACTCTCTTAGCAAGAAAATACAAGTGAACCACATAACAATTATGAGTTCTTATGGGAAAATTTTATAGGCTTGGATCTTATAGACAGGTTAATAGGATAACCGGTACATGCATCTTAGGCACAAGTTATAACATAGTATAGGTATAGGTACATGTATAGGTGCAAATATGGGTGCACAAAATGTGTATTGTTGTCTCATAGTACATGGCTTGGTCATATTTATGGATAGAATATATGTGTGAGATTTCAGCGAGCTCAAGAAGATTGTCTTGATGGATTTTCACACAAAAGTATATTTTGGTCACTCAGGATATTAGAAGGAACTGATAGTGTTGAAAAATTTCTACTATTGGCTGAACTAGAAAAAATAAGTGGCAGAGTTTGTGGCTAGATGCTTGGATTGTCAATAGGTAAAGGTAGAGTGTAAGCATCTAGGTGGGTTACTACAACCAATCTCAATTCCAAAGTGGAAAGTCATTTCCATGGACTTCATCACAAGTTTTTCAAGGACATCTAGACAAAATGACATGATTATGGTTGTTGTGGATAGGTTGACTAAGGTATCACACTTCCTTTGAGTGAAGTCTACTTATTCAGCTAGTGATGTGGCATATGTGTTCAACAGAGATGTCGTCAGAATGCATGGTGTTTTGAATAAGGTTTTGTTAGACAGGGATGCCAAGTTCACTTCTAGGTTGTGGAAAGAGTTATTTACATGTTTGGGTACATAGTTGGCCTTTAGCATAACTTACCATCCAAATATAGATGGAAAAACATAGAGGGTAAGTAGGATATTGGAGGATATGTTGAAGATGTATGTGATGCATAAAAAATGGAATTGGGAAGAGTATCTTCCATTGGTAGAGTTTGCTTACAACAATGGGTATCAGGATTCTTTGAGGATGAGTCTATTTGAGGCAATCTATGGTCCAAGTTATAATACTCCTATTAGTTGAAGTGATCAAGTTAATAGGATATTGATAGGACTTCACATGTTGGAATATATGGAACAAAAAATGCAGGTAATCAAGAAGATTCTAAAAGTAGCATAGGATTGGTAGAAAATTTATGCAGATCGGAATAGGTTGTTTAAGGATTTTCAGGTTGGGGAACAAGTGTACTTACACATCAAGCCCAAGAAGAGATCCTTGTAGACTGGATTATGTGCCAAGATGGAATCTTGGTTTTGTGGACATTTCATGTTTATTGAAAGGATTGGATCACTAGCTTATCGACTTGCACTACCTCTGACAATGAAATTCCATGATTCTTTTTATGTGTCATTGCTTAAGAAATATGCTAAAGATGTTGATCATATAATTGACTAGTATGTATTGCAGGTGGATCTAGAAGGAGAATTTGAGATAGAACCTTAGTGTATATTGTAGAGAAATAGAATCATGCTCTATAATTGGGCAATTGAGCAGGCTGAAGAGTAGAAGAAGCACTTTGGGCCCAATGAATCTACATGGGAGATGGCAGATCATATGTGAGATATGTATCCTTCTCTATTTGCTAGTCGAGCAAATATTTGGCATATGTTTGGTAAATGTTTTGGTGTATGTACATATGTATACATAGCCCACATGGAAACCCAAAGATTATTGTAAGTGAAAGAGATCTCATTTTCACTAAAAAAATTTGGACATAATTATTTCCTTGTATGAGTACTCAATTAGCTCATAGCTCATCTTATCATCCTCAATATGATGGGAAAACTGAGTTGTGGAAAAATGTTTTGAAGGATATCTTCATTTCTTTATATCTAATAAAAAACAAATGGTTCAAGTAGTTACCTCTAGCCGAATGGTGGTATAACACTTCCTTCCATACTGCAGCAAAAATGACCCCATTTATGGCACTTTATGGATATCATCCACTATCCATCACATCATCTTTAAGAGAAAATTATAAGTTTCAAGTAGTGGAATGTCACATCAAGAATCAATAACAATTTCTCCAACTCTTAAAGGATAACCTAAATTTGATTCATAATAGAATGAAACAAAAGGGACATCAACATTGTTTTGGGAAGTTTTAGTGTCTATGGATAAATTCCTAAACCCCTACACTAGTATCTAAGTCTAGAATAATAGTGCAAAGCATTCTATACTTTTTCTATAACAAATAGATTAAATAAGGCAGTAAAGAAGCCTACCTAAAGATTTTGCTTACTCCTTATCTCCCTTGACCAATTCTGTTGCTCCTTTCCATACTTAATCTGCTCAAAAATTACCTGTGCATAGACAGAAGACAAAAACTGATCAAATCATACGATAATGATATATTTATTAAACACAAAATGGAATCAAGTGCATAATACACATATGAAAGAATCCATAAATCATACAAACATATGGAAAAATATTTGAACACTTTATTAGTAAAAGGAAGAGTTAAAACCCAATTTTCTTGTTTCAGTGCCACTCCTCCAGTTGAATCACATCCTCTCCTCATAACAAGAAAGGAATTTTGACATCATTACAATACTGGAAACCAACTCAAGTCTCATACTATCAACATCTTCCTATAATTAAATGATTTCTAGCCTCTGATCACATAGATGAGTAGTCTTTTTATAGGTGAATGAAGGAAGTTATGCCATAAATGGTGACTATGAATCCCCTCCAAAACTTAGGATTCAGGTCCATGGAGGAAGGGGTAAAGGGATTGATTTTCCTTAACTTCCTCCCTCATCCAATTTCGAGCCCAAAGGAGTGGATAGCCTTGGGAAACTTCTATAACCATCCAATGGATAAGAATATTCCAAACACCAATGCATATTTCACTCAAATTTTCCTAGCGCAGGCAAAGGAGGACTCAAGTGCAGTGCAATGCACCCTAGCAGTGTATTACACTACACTGCAATGCACACTAATAAAGGCCTACCTATGCTGATCTTCTTAGGGGAAGCTTTTGGATGATTTCAATCATGGAATCTCTTGGGAAGGAGGCATTCTGATGGTTGAATTCATTAGGTCATGTAACAACTAAATTAGGGTTTGATGGTCCCTAATAGTACTAATTTATAAGTCAGGGTTGATGTGCCAAAATGGATCTATAGCAGTTGCCTCCTAAAGCATGAAGTCGTAAATATGTATTTCAAGTGAAATACTTTACTATGTGGAGAGGAGGTTTCGAAGTGGAAGGTGACCTGCATCAATTACAATACATATATCATGATAATTTAATTTTTTCTCATGAACTTTCCGAGGGAAGGCATACCCATGCTCAACTTATAAACATTAATTACATGTACAATTATAGTTATCTATAGATATAGACCCATGAATGGATGACCATGAGTGTATGGCCATTCTAGATTTGATTTAGTACTCTTGAAAATATCGTAGCCCGGATCGATGAAAACTAGATCTGGGTATTCAATCTCGTTCAATATTTCGCTCAAGTACAAGTCTAACCATGTGAATAGATGATCTAAGGTTGAACATGGGAAGACATCATTTGATTATCAACCAATGATGTAAGTCATTAACGGATGTGAGAGGAATCACTGATAATGATAATGACCCTCAAGGTGTTATAGTAAATTTTGTGTGGTGTGAATAAGTGATTTGATGTTGAACACCACACAAAGTATTTTTCTCAAAGGATAGTCATGTCAACCTATCACCGGAGGCAAGATACCTTCCATTGATGTATGCAAGCCTCAAGGTACTGAAGGGGTGTTTCTACATTAACTTCTTGGATAATGTGCTGATGTCGACAAGAAGCGACTCATTGCAGGAGCGCCTTGATGTATCCCACATCAATGACATGAAATGAGGTAAATGATTTTGGAGATGAAAATTGACTGACGACAGAAGGTTCAAGAATGGCAGTCATGAAAATGAAGGTTTACACTGTTGCAAAGGATGAAGTTTGAATTGAATGACTTCTCATGAACATGTTGGAAAAACTAAAATTAATTGGTAGCATTGACTCAAAACAATGTAATGGATGCTATGATAGACCAACAGTGTGATAACCATCAAGCTGAATGACCCAACCCACATAGTCACAGTGATGAGGTGAAAATGTCATTTTCAAGAGCGACTTACTACCATAAAGTGTTCTTTCCTTTTTTCCATTTTCCCCAGTCATTGCTGACCAGTACCTCTTTATTTTTATCAAACTTGAGGAGGATAACATATGCTCGTTGTACAATTCCACCCTTTGGGTGAATCCATCGCTATTTGATGCTTTAGTGAGTCTAGCGAAGGTGAAAATCGGTCTTGTCTAGATGGACAAGTTTGTCACTATTTGATGTTTTTAATGAGTTTAACAACAAAGATAACTTGTTTTTTTTCATGTTTAGAGAGTTTGAAAAGGGACGAAAAGGAAACAACATAAGTTCTTTTTTGTAAATTAATATCTCAAACCCAAAAAAGCGTAAAATAATACGAGATATAATTTCCAATCCGTTAACGAGCTAGAAAGGACAAGTGCTTGACAATCTTTTCATATTTAGAGACTATGAAAAGAGCTTAAAGAGGACTCCACTTCGAGGAACGAGTGGTTTCTAGGGTAGCAACTAGTTTCGGTGATGTGGGAACTTCTCAAAACATGTCAATTTATTTGAAGATGCTAGCTAATAAGAGCACTCATTGCAACTGTTCCTCAAAAAGAGTAAAACAACCAAGTGAAAATGTATGATCGGCCAGGTAGATAGTGGCGATGGAAGGAGAAGAAACAAGGCTCATCTGATGAAAGAGACTGATATAATGTTGAAAAGTGTGCAAAAAGAAATGCTTGTTGAGAATGCAACAAGATGATGGAGCTTAGTGGAAAGGAGTCGCCTAAGTTTTAGCGCAAAGTCTATTTTTAGACTATGTCTATTTTTAGACATATGGATCATGTCTATGGATTGTAGGTTGCTGTTTATGGATGATTGATCAAGTTGGAAAAAATAGATGGACTTCTATTTTTAGACCACAGTGAGTGACACCAGCAGCGGAGTGACTGCTCAGTCTAAATATATAAACAGTCAAATATTGTTAGCTCATAATAATATTTAGACTATAAAACTTTGTCTTATTCTCTTGGAGCACTTCAGGATGAGCTATGGATGTGGTACATGCAGATTCCCAGAAGGAAATACGTGGTTACTATGGGATGACTAATATTTGCATGCAGACTTCAGTTTAGAACTCAAGGATTTGAGTTAGTGGACTGGAGGTGCAGTTGATGGAGTGTGTTCAGTTTAGCTTTTAAACTTGTTGTATTTAGTCTAACTGGCAAATAGACTAGAGATGAGTTGGGTTGAATAAGTTATTAATTAATTCACAAGTTATTAAATCATAATACAACTAATGAATACATCAGTTAACTCAGTTGCATGTCAGTGCATGTTTAGTTCAGCAGGGACAGGTGTTAGAGAATCAGATTGCTATCAGTTGTGACTATAGTTGTGCATCAGGTGTTGCACAGTCAAGGGATTGAGTATGCCAATGAGTTTGCCCATATTGTATCTTTTGCTCACGTGATTTAGCCAAGTAAATACGTGGTTGCCTTGGAATTATCATCAATTCTCATGCAGGTATTAAGCAGGGGAGGCAGGCAAGCAGCGAAGGAGATTTGAGCCAGTGATTGATTCAGATCTGAGCTATATTGTGTGTAACAGAGGTGGAGATACTTGCGAGAAGTATTATGCTGTGTAATGTTACATGACACAATCATTAATATACAGATAGTTGGGGTTTTTAGCGAGATGCTTTCCCCGGGATACATACTGTGTTAATGTGTGCATGCTCTTGATGTTTTATTGTTATTGATGCTGCTATATTGATGATCAACATAGAGGAGCTTATGTATTGTGTATTTTTTCCGCAATAGTACATGATCAGGATAATCTCTGTTGAATATGTGTTATATTATTCAAAATTTCTACATAAATGTCATGCTACTTACCTACCCAATATGAATGATGACCATAGGATCTGGCGGCCCGGATTAACGACGAAGGCACGTCTCGATAAACGACTAGATTTGACAAGCTTATAAAGCAAGATTACATGGAATTTGAAGTCCGACATGGAAAATGAGTTGGAAAAAGATTCTTGTTTCGCAGGTGATCCTGAAGCAAGCGAAAATAATGGCCATTCAAAAGTGATTCAAGGAATCTAACACACTCAGTTCATTAGGAAATTGTTGGGTTGTGTTATATTCTTTCCACGACTAACCTATGTAGTGAACCAGGGGGTTAGAGGGGGGTGGAGCCACCCCTTCGTTACGCCGATTGTGCAGCAGGGGGCAGGAAGCCCCCGTCTACGGGGTTCGGGGTAGCGCCCCGAGAATTTTTTTTTTTGGACCCTATATTAGGTTGGGCGAACCTACCTATGGTTTTCGGTCCATGGTTTTTTGGACGCGATGGTTTTCGGTCCATGGTATTGGATGCTTCGGCATGTATAAATATGTATTGTAACATTGAAAGGAATATAATGA
>APFE031300848.1:0-11151 GCA_000404065.3 Pinus taeda
AGGGTAAATGCTGCTGGAAATTAGACTTCCTTTTTGAGCTTGTGAGAGGAGAGATCACATACCTTTCATTTCATTTGGTAAGTTAGTGAGGCTTGTCAAAGAAGAGGAGATTCCTGCTGGACCCTGGAAAGAGCTTGTGCAACATCAAGGAAACGGTTGTAAGGTTCTTTTATTCATAAAGTTAATACAATCAAGTTTGTTTTTCTCAATGAACTGACTCTAATGGTTTATTTTATGAGCTCCTTGATCTTCATAATGAACATGTTTTATTATAGTATCTATGCAGGTGTTCTTTGATGTGTGTTTGTTTGTGTATGTAGGTTATTAAAAGGGATTGCTTGAAGCGTTTGAAACAAAGCTGCCACAAACAAGCGTTGGAACCATGGGTAGGGTCTATTACACTTAGTTTTCATTTTGATGATTGAAACATGTTTAGAGAAAAATAGATGTTTGTGGTGCTTTGCTAGATATCATTCGATACTAGGGAGATCGGTCTTGTCCGCAAGAATGATTTATCCGGCTAAAACATAGATCAATCGTAGCTATGGATCTACCAAGCACCGAGAGGGATCAAATCTCTTGATATGCAAACCTCTTTTAGAGCGAAAAGAGATTTGACCGTAATATTGATAACAAACCTAGTGAACATATTGAGAGTGAGCTAATTAGGTTTTATGATATTTTTAATTAAAACTAACTAAATGTGTATATCCATTTCTATTTTTATTATAACCATATTTTTTATTTATTTACAATATATCTCATTTTTATTCTAAAAGCGATACATGTCAACTCCACATTAAGCACCGATAGAATCACTAGGCTATAGAATGTGTCTATTGGGTCAAGAAATGAAAGGTTGAGATTTATCTACAAAGTAGTTACACACTTTTTGTTCTATTAATTAAATTGATTAATTAAAAAGAATATCATATGAACAAGTGTCATATGAAGTTGAGTTATGATTTTGTGGACATGTGGTATTGATAAACCATCATATTGGCCCATGATATTGTAACAAAACTTATTTACAAATTAAATATCTCCATGGTTAAAAATGGTGTTTCATGTTTTTTTAAATGTACATATATTTAACTTATACATTAATTATTTTACAATAATAATAATAATAATTTAGTTTTAGTTTTTATTTTTTATTTTTTAATTAAAATTTAAAAATGTTAGAGATGTACAAGGAAATGTTTGTTTGAATGTTTATTATATATTGATGCCTATTTACTGGCCATTTAATTTACACGGTTGAGCTAATATGAAGGAAATGTGTGATTTCAACATGGAGTTGGCTCATGCCCCTCTTAAACATAAAAATAAAAATAAAAATATTCTCTGAATAGAAAATTAATGTGAGCTATAATGAAAAGATAAAAAAGAATATGCATGTTGAGTTAGTTTTAATTAAAATGTCAAATAATCAGAAGAGAAATTGTGGAGAAGATATTTCTCTTCTGAATATTCAAAATAATTAAATAGAATGCATAGAAAACATCAACAATAAATTACTTGAGTGAAAATCGACTAAACTAGAGTAAAATTGAAATGTCTATGATATATAATAGACAATGATATTAATATCTCAGCATCTCCTCCTAATCTCAAATGTTGCAAGTAGAGGCACTTACAATTTCTAATTGCTCTCTTTGCAATTCAAATACATTTTTTCCCAATGGCTTTGGAAAATTTCTGCAAGCTAATCTTTGGAACCACAAAAAGCAAGTATTATGTCCCCGTCATTGTCAAGCTTGTGGATGAAATGAAAATGTGTGTTAATGTGCTTGCTTTTTTTGTAGAAAATGTGATTTTTTGATAAATAAATTGTTGAACTGTTGTCATAGTAAATAGGAGTTGGCTCCTTTTGAACATTTGATAGACCTTTCAATAATCTTCTCAACCGCACTATTTGAAAAGTTGTTCAATTTGTTGCTACATATTCTGTCTTTGTAGAAGATATTGAGATTGTTGACTGTTTCTTGGATGCCCATGAGATCAGATTGGTTCCAAGGTGAAAAACATACCTTGAGGTGCTTTTGTGATCATCTAGATTGCCTACATAATTGTTGTCTATATAACCTGAAAGTGAACAATTTTCAGAATGTGTATAGAACAAACCATAGTCTATGGTCCCTGAAATATACCTTAAGATCCTTTTTGCAACCTTCGAATGAGAAATCTTAGGTGATTGCATAAACCTAAAGATAAAACTTGTTGCAAACATGATATCAAGTCTAGTTGTAGTGAGATGCAACAAACTACCAACTAGACTTTTATACAATGTGGGAGATCAACTGGTGGTGCTACATCTTCTTTGCTTAGCTTGGTGCCTTGAGTAATTGGTGTATCAACTGGTTTGCAATTGGTCATTTTGAAATTCTGGATGATTTTAGTGGCATATTTTTGTTGACCAAAAAAAATGTCATTAGAAAATTGCTTAATTTCAATGCATAATAAGTATTTCATGACCCCTAGATTAGTCATATCAAACTCGGTTTGCATTGTTGATTTGAATTCTTCTAACATCATATTGCCTATATAAAGCAGATCATCAACGTAAAGTCATACAATTAAAATTTTACCTTCATGGTTGCTTCTGCAAAAACCACATTTTATGAGATACGTGCTAATGCGACTGTACGAAGCTCGTGGAGCTTGTTTCAACCTATATAAGGTTTTATTCAATCTATATACCTTATGCTCTTGTCCTGAAAATTCAAAACTAGGAGGCTGCTCTACACAAACTTCTTCTTGTAATATACCATTTAAGAAGGCACATTTTACATCAAGTTGATAGACTTTCCATTTATGTTGAGCTGTTGTGGATAAAATGGTTTTAACTGTGTCTATCCTTGCTATTGGAGCAAATGTTTCACAATAGTTGACACCAAAGTGTTGTGAGAATCCTTTGGCAACCAACATTGCCTTATGTTTCTCAATTTCTCCTTTTTCATTCAGCTTGGTATTATATACCCATTTAACACCAATCTTGGTTTTGTCTCTTGGGAGATTAGCTAATTCCCAAGTTTGGTTCTTCTCTATGGAAACAATTCTTGGTTCATTGCATCAACCCAATGGTTTTCTTTAACTTTTTCTTCAAAACGGGTTGGTTGACATGAAAGAAATGCAAACATATTCTGTTGGTCAAACTCATGCTCCTGCTCATATATTTCTCTCATGCTTCTTATTTTATGATTGTCTTCTGAAGATGTTGAATCACTAGTGGGTTCACTGCTTGAAGATGTATCACTTCTAGAATGGTATGGCTCTTCTTGAACCTGCAATCTTGGTAGATGTGGTGGATAAAAAGGTGGATTTGAAACTTCATCAACATGACCAGAACAAGATTTATTTTCAAAAAATTTAACATCTAAGCTTTAAAAAACTTCTTGGTAACTGGATTGTAAGTCTATAGGCCTTTGACTGCTCACTATAGCCTACGAAAATACATCTTTCACTTTTATCATCAAGCATTTTTCTTAGTTGCTCAGAAACATGTGCAAAGGTTAGTGATCCAAAAATTCTAAAGTGACATACATTTTCCTTTTTACCATCCCATGCTTCTTGAGGAAATAAATACTACCACCAATAGATTGTGTCTGCATTGGGCCATATATATCTGTATGGACTAGCTCTAAAGGCTCTTTTTCTCTGGAGGAAGATGTCGGAAATTCTATCTCTTTTATTCTTTGGTAGAACATAAATTTCACAATTACAATATTTTTTATTCATATCAGGGTGACCAATGACCATTGAATTTTTTGAAGTAGACATAGACTCTTAAATGGGATTTAGCCATACCTAGAATGTCATAACCGAGACTCATCTATTTTTGACACATTGTGGGCAACAAACTGTGAGAGATTTCGACTTCTAAGAGTCAATGGAAACATCCTATTCTTGGTTTTATCAACCTTTTCTACGAGTCTTCTATTTAGAGGTTTGTCATAAATATAACATATGTTCCCTTGGAATATTACATCATAACCATGTTCCATCAATTGACCTACACTAATGAGGTTATGACTCCATATGTGGAACACAATAAACATTAGGTGTGTATTTACGCTGATTCTGTTTGGTAAGAACATGGACAATACCTTTCCCTTCAACTTTAATATAGGAATGATCTCCAAGAGTAATTTCTGATGGTATGGGAGCATCAAGACAAGAAAGATGAATTTTGTTACCTGTCATATGATTGTTGCAACCACTATCTAGCAACCAAAAGTCCTCGCTATGAGTGTCTTCAAAATGATGGCAAGAAAGAAACATTATCTTAGAGGATCCTCCTTCATTGTTGGAGAGATGGACACTGCCTATTTGTTAATCTAATTGTTTTTTTTTTTTTTGCATTCACGTTCATAATGCCCAAATTTCTTGCAATAATAGAATTGAACAATAGATTTGCTCCATGTTCCGTTTCTCCGTGTTTGGTTTTGTGGAGGTCTCCATTGCTTTGCATGATGATGTTAAAAACATTTTAAAACATCAATAATCCTAACGTCACTATGGTCACTCGATTTGTAATATTGATGAGGTAATATAATTTCATATCAACTTTAAAAAAAAAGATATAGTAATCAAAAGTAAAAAAAATAAAAATGAGTCAAATGTTTAAACTTTATACTTCTCAAAAATATCTCAACATGAGATTTAAATAAACTATTTGAAGATCTATGTTAATGAATTTATGTTGATATCATCTTCATATATATTTATATATAGAATGAAAATGTTAAAAGAAACTATTTTAATGTTGTATATAATAAAATATTCAATAGCCAAAAATAATAATTGAAAGTTAAAACTAAAAATAAAATATATCATGTACTTCTAATAAAAATAACAAGAGGAATTGTATCATTCATTCAATTTTTAATATAAAATTAAATATGTAACATTTAAAAATATTCATAATAACAAAAAATTCAATGTTGGGTCATTATATAAATATTTTAATACAGAGAATTAAGTAATATTAAGTATACTTAATAATAACAAATATTAATTTAATGTGGACAATGTAGTCCACAGATAAATATTTTATTGTTGACTATATATTATATATATATATATATATATATATATATATATATAATAGAAAGAAAGAGAGCAAGCATTGAAAAAAATAATTTGTTATAGTTAAAACGTTGGAAGGTAGTCTTATTATTATTTTGGTATCTTTTTGCTATATTTTTTCTTGTCAATTTCCGTAAAATCCAATAAAGATTTTTTAGATTTACAAATTTAAAATTATATAGTTTATATAATATTCAAAAACACAATTAAAGAATGAAAATTAATATATATAAATTAATTTTTCTTTAGTTTTATTATATATAATAATAAAACTAATGAAGAATTTATATATATATATTATATATATAAAAACTGTTAGAGATTCATTGAGATTGATAACCTACACTAAATCCATGATTAAAACCCTACAATTATTTTATTTTGTTCCGGTAAACCATCGAGTGTCACACAATGATATCATTTTTTAATAAAGATGAGACATGTTCTAACAGCATTTTATAAAGGTTTGTACGGATTTCCGATATAATTATATGTATTAAATATGAACAACTGTATTGTTTGCGTACGTGTAGGTTGTGCACTCACTTCACTTGAAAATGCTTCAATTCAACCCTCGTCTTTTTGTTTTAGGGCAACCCTCATTTGATACCCACCGTGAAATTTTCTCCGCAATGGAAAGCAATTGGTTGTCACAATACAAATATCATCGTGTCATGCCGAGAACTGGAAGTATAGATGATGGCCTCCCGCCAAATCAAAATATCTGCTGGTTGATAGGATTATATCTCTGGCGAATTTATGGTTGACTTTAATTCCTGTACGTTTTCTTGGTAAACGGTATTAGGGTTATTCCTGAACCCGTCGGTTAACCCCTTCACACCTGCCGGTGCCCCCCTATACTTCCTCGACCTTTTGTTAGCTATCCTCCCGCTATCCTGGTCATTTGCACTTTTTCACTGTGAGTGTTGTTCTGCTCCGCGGAAGCTCTGCTACCTCCGCTAACCTGGTCCCTGCACTGACACTATGGTTGCTCTCGGCCTTTAACACCTTCGCGATAATGCTGCAAGGGTTATGGAGGCGATTTTACTCAGTACAGAGTTTGTATTTCTTTGTTACAGGTTTGTTGTTTTCGATTTTCACTGGTTAAATGTCGCCTCTGTTCGATTTACTGACTGAGCTTGCACTATGACAGGTTTCTACCAGGCTTGCACTCTTCAATTCGTTGCACAGGTAATTTCTCTCTCTGATTATACTTCCTTAGCCCTTGTTTATCCGACCCTAACGCATTCGTTCCGGGTCTTTCAGGTTATGAGGTCTATCGGTCTTTCGATTTCTGTCTCGCATCTACAGGTAAGCTTTGGGGTTTGTCTTTTCCCTTTCCTATTGTCTATTTCCGTAACTCTGATTTGTGACTGCAAACATTCTAACAGGTTTTCATTCTTTGTTGCAGGTGGTCTGATGCCGTCGCCTTTGGAGCTTGATGTCGTCCACGCTTTCACCAATCCTTGGCATCCTCCAGCGTTCTTTCCGGGTAGGATCCTTCCAGTTAGATAGACTTGTTCTTTAGGGTTCTGAGATTTAGCTGTAATGCTGGACTTGTTACTTGAGCGGTCGATTAGTTGGGTTTTCTCTTTGGTTCTGTGTAACCCTCGTGGGTTCTGTGCGTTGATCCTTTACTGTGATTCTTTTGCATGTAATATTTATAGTCCTGCTATCGGGCTCTGTCCCTGGAAATGGGTTTTGTTATACAGTCGAACCCTCGGCCTGCAAATGGGGTTTTTATTTTTGATTGTTCTCTCAACTGGGTGTTCGCTCGTTCGACCCCTCGACTGTAATCTTGCTACTTATTTAATATAAACCTCTTTCGTAAGGGTTCTGTTGGGTAATCCCTTGCCCTGAACGATTTCTTGATACTGTCTGGTCGTGTGGGTCTCTTGCGCTGGAAACTTAATTTCAGGTCTCTGTTTCGAATAGGTGTTTTGTTTCAAAAGGCCATGAACGCCTAGACTGTATCGTTACTTTATCTATAACACTGATTGAAATGCTACAGATTGTTTGTTTCTTTCCGATAGTTTTGTAAATCAGAAATAGTTGGGTTTGCAGGGTTACCTGAAAGATTATTTATATTCTTGTACCTTGTTCTTCTTTACTTGGCCTTGATGCAATCGGCAACACTTGCTATTCTTTGTGGGTGTTTAGTCACCTTGTCATTCACACACTTTTGTCCTCGGATTTGTTACGTAAGACGGCGCCTGCTCTCTCTGTGGCTGTTTCCCGTCTTACTGTTCCAACGCACTCGTTACACAGTATTTGTATATTTGTGCCTGAAGGTTTAGTCTACACACTGACTGTAAATTTATGAAAGAAATTCTGTCTAAACAATGATTGTAAATCGATGCATGAAATCTTATCTACACAATGATTGTAAATCGATGCATGAAATTCTATTTGCACAGTGATTGTAAATCGATGCATGAAATTTTATTTGCACAGTGATGATGTTTTCATACAGAAATATAAGAAAGTGTAGAATTGAGGCTTCTGTGATCCATCATAATTGTAAAAAGAGCTTCTGCGTAAATCACATCAAAGAGATCATTGTCGACGCGTTTCGAACTAACCAGTGTGGTTCATCGTCAGGACGAGTTGAAGAAACAGATCTGGCCTAGCAAGTTAAATAACTGAGCAGAGACTCCAACGGCTACATAACGGCTATATTTAACTTAAGGACCTAGGTCATAATTATATTAATAAAATTAATCTAATTATTATTTTTTATATTATTAATATGATATTTTAATTCCTTGAGATAAGAGAAATTAGGTTATATTAATAAATATAATCTAATTATTAATTTTTATAACAATAAAGATAATATAATATTTTAATTAGGTATGATTAATATATGAGCTGATATTATTAAAGGAAATTTATTTGTTTAAATAAATCAATGGTTATTTAAAAATTGAATTAATAATTTAAGTCATATATATTATTAAATCTAGTCCTATTTTATAATACTAAGATAATAATATAATATTTCTAGAGATAAGAGATATTAGGAATAAAAATAAATGAGCAAATATTAAAAGAATTTTATTTGCTTGAATAACATAATATTAATGTTTATTTAAAAATCACTTCTAAATTATTATTGCTTGAAATACTTCTTTAGAAAGAAAGAAATAATTTTAAGTTATATAAGTAATTATATATTCTTCTTAAGTTAATATTATTATGTTTTATTTAAAAATTATTAAAATTTTAATTTATTTCAAGATATACTATATATCTATATAAGTTATCATTATGCCAATTAGTTTTCAAATAAAATAAGATTAGATCCAATAATACATCATAATTTAGATATACTAATCATACTAACCTAATGAATTAAATAATAAACTACTAAAACCGGAAAAGGACCTATATCAATGATAAAATCTACATAAAAATAAATTAGATTAATACCTAAAACGAAAAAAGTCATCACTAGATACTGGAGGAATCCAATGAAAAGAGAAGAACACAACGATGCCAACGAAATATATACTCGAAAAGACTAAACCAAACACACACAAATAAAAGGGGGGGAGGGGGGGGGGGGGGGGGAAGAAACCCTAAGACGACAGGGCAGGGATCCAACTTCTACTTACCTTCCAACCATCATCTCTGTTGAGATTGATGGGTCTTCGTTCAATATCAATAGCTTCCCTTAACTTGCGATGATGGTACCGATCTACCCTCGCAATGACTTTGGCCTCCTCTATGCAGACATGATGCTTAGTCTTGTACGCATGCTCTGCTAAAGCTGAGGACTTTGTTCTTCCATGCCTCAAGTCCGCTGCATGTTCGCAAATTCTCTGGTGGATGGAGCGCCCTGTTTCCCCTATATAGGGTGTCCCACAAGACTAAGGAATCAAATAAACACCCTTCATGTCTTTGGGGTTAACAGGATCCTTCACAGACCGAAGGGAATTACGAATGGTTTTGAGGGGCCTGAAGGTTGAGGGAATATCAAACTTTCTAAGGATCCGAGCAATCCTATCAGTGGTCCCTTGGATATAAGGAAGATGGACACCTGGATGACGCTCCTTAGGCTCTTTCTTAATAAACGCTTTTTTGGAAGCTGTAAGGAAAGCCTTCCGACCAAGGTGCCTACTATATCCATTATCCACAAAGACATCAAGGAGGTGGGTTCTCTCTCTATCCAGGTTTTCATTGTCTGAAATCCTGAGGGCACGCGTAGCCAAGGTGTTAAGAACACCCATCTTCTGAGCCGGGAAATGATGGGAATCAGTGTGAAGATACTGCTCTGTGTGCATCTTCTTACGGAACACTGCATGGGAGAGAGAACCGTCCTTCTTCCTAGAAATGAGAATATCCAGGAAAGGGAGGCTGCCATTAACTTCCTTTTCCATGGTGAACTTAATAGATGAGGACTGGCTTTTGAGGTGATCCAGGAAACGATCCAGCTCTTCATGGCCATGGGGCCAGATGACATTAGTGTCATCTACATATCTTTTCCACAACTTTGGAAGGAGACGGGCCGAGGCAAGAGCCTTGGCTTCGAAATCTTCCATAAAATGATTCGCTACGATCGGGGAGAGGGGGGAACCCATGGCAACACCACAGGTCTGCTCGAAGAACTCCCCTTCAAAACAGAAGAATGTGGAAGTGAGACATACCTCAACCAGATGCGCGGTGTCCGGATCTGTTAGGCAATATATCACTTCCATGGCCTCTTTAATAGGAATGCACATGTATAAGGAGACCACATCAAGGATGACAAGAATGTCCTCATGGTCCAGCCTAATATCCTTGAGATCCATGATGAAGGATGCAGAGTCCTTCACGAAGGACTCAGTGCGGCCAACAAGAGGCTTCAGCTTAAGAGCCAGAAACTTGGCTAGAGGGTAGGTTGGATCCCCGATGGTGTTGACAATAGGCCTCAGAGGGACCCCTTCCTTGTGAATTTTAGGCACCCCATATATTCTAGGAGCGATGGGATTGCTCTCAATGAGCTTACGGGATAGGGCACCCACCGAGCTGCTAGACTTGATGGCGTGAGCCACTGTCCTAGAGATTTTCTTCAGAGGGTTCTTGGCAAGTTTTTTGTAACTGCCACTGTTGTGAAGATGATCTAACATCTTCTTACGGTAGTCATCTTTGTTGAGGATGACTGTAGCCCCTCCTTTGTCCGCTTTAAGGACCACAATATCTTCATTCTGATTTAAGGACTTTAAGGCATTGAACTCCTCTTTACAGAGGTTCCTTCGAGGAGGTTTAGCCTTCCTAAGAACCACAGCACAATCTTGTCGGACACCATCAGACAAGATTGTGCTGTGGTTCTTAGGAAGGCTAAACCTCCTCAAAGGAACCTCTGTAAAGAGGAGTTCGATGCCTTAAAGTCCTTAAATCAGAATGAAGATATTGTGGTCCTTAAAGCGGACAAAGGAGGGGCTACGGTCATCCTCAACAAAGATGACTACCGTAAGAAGATGTTAGATCATCTTCACAATAGTGGCAGTTACAAAAAACTTGCCAAGAACCCTCTGAAGAAAATCTCTAGGATAGTGGCTGACGCCATCAAGTCTAGCAGCTCGGTGGGTGCCCTATCCCGTAAGCTCATTGAGAGCAATCCCATCGCTCCTAGAATATATGGGGTGCCTAAAATTCACAAGGAAGGGGTCCCTCTGAGGCCTATTGTCAACACCATCGGGGGTCCAACCTACCTTCTAGCCAAGTTTCTGGCTCTTAAGCTGAAGCCTCTTGTTGGCCGCACTGAGTCCTTCGTGAAGGACTCGGCATCCTTCATCTTGGATCTCAAGGATATTAGGCTGGACCCTGAGGACATTCTTGTCAGCTTTGATGTGGTCTCCTTGTACACGTGCATTCCTATTAAAGAGGCCATGGAAGTGATATATCGCCTAACAGATCCGGACACCGCGCATCTGGTTGAGGTATGTCTCACTTCCAAATTCTTCTGTTTCGAAGGGGAGTTCTACGAGCAGACCTGTGGTGTTGCCATGGGTTCCCCCCTCTCCCCGATCGTAGCGAATCTTTTTATGGAAGATTTCGAAGCCAAGGCTCTTGCCT
>APFE031300850.1:0-11222 GCA_000404065.3 Pinus taeda
CACTTTGGTGTGACAATCAAAGTGCCATTCAGCTTTGCAAAGATCCAGTTCAGCATCAGCGCAACAAACACATTGAACTTCACATTGCACTTCATCAGAAAGCTCATTCATGACCATGTTCTTGAAGTGCAATATTGTTCAACAGATGATCAGGTTGCAGACATCTTCACAAAGGCTCTCACAGAGGCGAAGCTCACTAAACTTCGATATATGCTTGGAGTTCAGGAAGTTGTCACTAAGGGGGGATAGGCTCTAGTGCCTCCTTCCTTCTCCTATTGTGTCATATTTGTAAATCCTTCAATCCCATCCCAAGTTGTTCTTAGGGGGGATGTTAGGATATTCCGACACATAGGAAATAGTTAAGTATAACTTGGTCTGTATAGAGTTAGGTATAGAGTTAGGTAAAGTGTGTTTCTTTACCGTTGTACATTTTGTAACTTACAATCCGACGGTCACGATATGTAGTGATCCGACGGTTCATTCTCTCCTCGGTATTACCGACACTTGATCCGTGGCTTGACACACGATTGGTCCATGAATTCCATTTAAAGCGCATGGAGGGTCATTTGTAGGTTAACCGTGCATGAGAGAAGCTTATGTAAATTTTCATTCTTTTATTAATAAATTGCCTGTAGTAGCCACGTTGGCGCAGGCCGTGGGCTGTTTCCCTCTCTGAGGGTTTTAACCACGTCAAAATACTGGTGTATTGATCTGTGATCTGTTTGTGAGCGGTGTCCTTTTGGTGTTCTGTCTGAGGAACTTACCCTGTAAATTCCTACATTCTTGATATGAATTTCCATGATCCTATCAATTGTGGCTTGTTTAGTGCATCTTTGGTTGAGCTTTGTTGGTGTTAGCTGCTGAACAATGTTTGACGTGTCCAACAATAGGGGAAAATATGGCCACAACCAGAACACATCGAATACTGGGTGTAGGCTAAGGAAAGGTGGAATGTTGAGATCAAAATAAATATCCCCTACAACCTTAGTGATGTTGTAAGGCCCATATTGGAGCTGGATAATCTTATAGTGGGGTCTAGTGAGGCACTCCTTCTGTAAATGTAATGAAACTTTGTCACCCACATAGAACTTGTGTGGTACCTAATGCTGATCATGACATTGTTTATACTTAGCATTTTCTCTGTCCAATATGTCATGGACCTAATCGAGGATTTGTTGAATGAGGTCAATGAATTTTTTAGCCATGCCAGCTTCGGATTGGACATGAGTTGAATATGCCTCTGTAGCTGGAAATGAAATAGAAACATTTGCGGGACATAGTGGATGGAATCCTAATCCCACCTGAAAGTGGTTGTGGCCAGTTGAGCTATGGAGAGATCTATTATAGATGTGTGGAAAATAGGGAGTATTTCATCCCATGTGCATGAATTCTTTGAGTTGTACGTGCGCAAAATGTCCACGATCATCGTGTTGATGACCTATGTTTGGCCATCAATATGGGGTTGTAAGACCATGGAATTAGTGAGCTTGGTATTCAACATTGACTGCAGGCTTGACCAAAATGTACTTAGGAACCTATTGTTCCAATTTAAGATAATGGGTCGTGGGATGCTAAAGTGTACCCACACTTGTTCAAATAAGATCTTAACAATGGATTTTGTTGTGATACTCTTCTTGCAGGATGCCAAAATGGGCATCTTAGATAATATGTCGACGACCATGAAAACATAGTCGTTTCCATGCTTAGTAGAAGGAAGGTTTGACATATAATCCATGGAGTTGGATTCCCAAGGCCGACTAGGGGAATATAGAGGAGTATGTAGGCTTTGATTATTGATTTTCGGATTGGAAATGGCATAGGGAGTGCAAGATTTGATCTACTTCCCAACATATTGTCAAAGGTTTGACCAATAAAAATAATTTTGTAGCACTACCAGTGTTTTCTCTACTCCAAAATGTCTAATGACCTGATTGTAGTGTTCCTCCAAAATCATCTTGGCATGCTCGCTTGAAGGAACATAGAGGTGTCCCAGGTGGCATAACAATGTTCCTTGGAGGTGAAAATACATAACTTTCCTTCCTTCCAAGAGAATCTAGTATGTGTTGCCAAATTTTGAATCGCTCTTGTAAATATGCAACCCCCCAAAAGTCTTATGTCTAGAAGATTCTAGCACAGTGGTTAGTGCCATAACTGGTAGTGAACTGAGACAATCTTCAACATTATTAGTGCTACCATTCTTGTACTTGATGTTCAAATGAAATTGTTACATATATGTGAACCACTTTTGATGGCGATTGTTCTGCAACTTTCCTTGTATCTGTATGGATTGCAGGGATTGGTGGTTTGTGTGGATGGTTGTTTCCTTCCCCATAATGTAATACTTCAATTGTTGACAACCTTGGACAATGAAATACATCTCTTTGTCATAGGTGTGATACTTTCAGACTGTGTTTGAAAGTGTCCCACTATGATATGCCACCAGATGCCCTTGCTGAGTAAGAACTACCGCGATGGCATAGTTAGAGTCATCTGTCTTAATCTCAATTGGTTGATGTAGGTCTAGTAATGTGAGCACTAGTGCAAAGAAAATGTGATGCTTCAACTCAACAAATGTATTTTCTTGGGATTCGGACCATAAGAAATTTTCTTTCACTCTGCCTTTGGTGACTTGACTCAAATGCCAAGTGATATGAGATAAACCCAACATGAACCTACAGTAGAAATTGGAAAGATCCAGAAAGCTACGTAGATTTGTTAGAGTGGTTGGGGCTAGCTAACCTTGAATAACTCATATCTTGGCTAGGTCCACATGCACACCCTGCTCATCAATGATGTACCCTAGATAATGAACCTGGCTCATATAAAAAGTGTATTTCTCAGAATTGGCACACAACTAGTGTTGTCACAAGGTTTGGAGGACATTCCAAATATGGTGTAGGTGTTATTCCTAACTTTGGCTTAAGATCAGGATTTCATCAAGACACACTACCAAGAATGAGTTGGTGAAGGGCCGCAAGATAGCTTCCATCAGCCTCATGAAGGTTACGGGGGCATTCATCAACCCAAAACGCATGACTAGCCATTCAAAAAGTCCCTCATTGTAATGAAGGTTGTCTTCCACACATCAGAGGGTTCAGTTGGCACCTGGTGATAACTGGACTTAAAATCAATCTTCCTGAAATATTTGGCCCCCTTAAGCTAGTCCAGAAGGTCATCAATCTATGGGATTGGATACTTATTAAAGACAATGATATTATACAGAGCTCAATAGTCAATAAAGAGTCTCTAGGTATTGTACTTCTTCTGTATCAATGTGATCGGTCTCCCACAAGGTGATGAAATTGGCCTGATGTTCCCTTTATACAACAACTCTTAAATTTGCCTCTTAATTTCATCATTCTCCGGAACCGAGAGTGGATAGATCATCCTATTCGGTAGTGACATGTATGGGATGAGATTGACAAAGTTCTTGAATTGATAGTGCAGCAGTACCCCTGTGGGTGAGGTGAAGATGTCCATGTACTCCTCCATGACCTTTTACATCTACCGTTGTTGTGCATAGGATCCCTGTCTTGAGCCTGTGGATGTGGCCACAATATCCTTCTTGTCTTGAGGGCAAATCATAAGGAAGATAAATTTCCCAGTCTAGGAAATGCTCTTACCACATTTGTTCACAAAGATCAAAGAGGTGTTGGTAGGCAGTGATACCTCTGATATCATGTATAACTTATTTCCCAAAGAAATAATAACAATTTGAGGCCTAGAATAATAAACGCCATTATGCTTCCACAAGTATGGTTTCCATAATATACATCACAAGCATTAAGAGGATGGACATCACACAGTACTTCAACTATGAAGGGCTTGATGCTATAAGGCAGGCGGCACTGCTAGGTGACGTGGAGATATAATCCTTGGTGAACTACCTGGTGGTGTATGGATGGGGTGTGGTGTGGCTAGTAGGCCCAATGACTTCATGATCTCTACTAAAATGAGGTTCTTTTGGCTTCTGATGTCTACAATGAACTGTAGAGGAGAATCCTTCACCCACATCTGTGATTAGAAGAGGCACTCCCCCTCCTCTAGTTCTTTGGGCTCAATATTCTAGATATTGGTCGTGGCAATGGTGGCGATTTGCTTGGCAACAATAATATGATTCCCTTTGTCATTCCCCTTATCGGGTTCTAACCCAAATATAGAACATGCATTTGATTCAACCTTCTTCTCTACCACTAATGATTACTTGGCTCGACACTCACTTGTGTTGTGATAAGGGATCTTATGGAACTCACACCATTTCCCTACGTTCTTCTTTGTCTTCATTGTGTTTTTCTTTACTTGTGGCTTCAATGGGTTGTCTTGGGTCACCCTGCCTTGGCTTTGTCCTTTGTTTTGTAGTTTGGGGACACCTTTCCCTTGCTTTGAATTAGTAGATGCAAAGTCTTGCTTCTTTTGTTTAAATTTATGATTCATGTTAATAGTATATCAATAGGCAATACTAAGTGAGGAGATGTCCAAGAACTCATATCTTCTTGGATTTAATTTTGTAGATAGTCATGTACTTGACTAGAAAATGCCTATGAGAATCCTTGATACCCAACTTTATGTGAAGGGTATGAAAAATATTTGTGAACTATTGAACGTATTGCTCACTTCCCTGGCATAGCATGGTCCACTTTATGTATTTATCTTCATAGATACCAATAGGGTAATATTGTTCCTTAATGGCGTCTTGGAAAGAATTCCAAGAGGGTGTGGCTGAAAACAGTGAGGGTTCCCTCTGATCCTCATGTTCACAGTAGGTTTCCCACCAATCCTTAACATGTGGTGTGGCTTTAAGGAGTGAAAAGGTAATCTTTTTCTGATTGGGAAAGTGATGAACTGAAAAATATGCTTCCAATATATTTAACCATCTATATATGGCATATGAATCTATATGGCTTTCATATATGTGAATATGAAAGTGGCGCCTCTAGATTGGTTGCTGGATGAAGATGCACCACCTGTGGGTAGTCATCAAAGGAGATGAGAAAGGTCATCCATCATCATCTTGCTTGAGGGCTTGTTCGAGCAATATTTTGAAAGGATCTCCTACTCCATCAACTTTTGTGTTTTCTGCCATGGGAGGTCGTCAGGTTTGAGAGGTTGGTCTTGCAAAGGTTCAACCAGTTCGAGCCCTATCTCGTTATACACTGACCTCGTTGGGGTCATGCAAAGAAAAATAGAGAAATAGAAGATCGCTCAAATACCACTAGTCCTGACTTATGTAGGAAGGCAACAAAATAAATATATAAAAATAAACACAAATATGCAGCATAAATAAATCTTCATTTCATTAATATCAAACAAATAAAATATGCTTACAAGCATAATGGAAATAAAGTAGTTGGGGCAATGATAGCTTATCTCTGAGAAGAGACGTGGTTGTTACATGCCTCTGAACTGTATTACAATGAGGCTCAAGGGCCTTTTTAATATTGAACAATAAGGGGAAACCCTAAATAACCAAAAACCTAACCCTAAGGGATGGAATGCAAAGCCTTTGTGGGCCCCGTTGGGGTTAGTTGGGCAACCAACTTCGCGGGGTTGTAACTTGGTCATATGATCTCTGTTTGGTGAGTGCGACACCTCGTTAGGATTTGTGGTTGGCCCTTTCCAATGGCCTTGGGCATACTGCATACATAAAAACAAATGTCGTTTAGGGGGTCAAAGTAACTTCAGAAGCTTGGGACCCAAAAAACTGCTAAAAGTAGCAAATAGTAATATAATCAAGGAAACTGATGAAACCGACAAGAGGTCTAGGTGGAGTAAGAGACTGGCCACTAGTATCTAGCTGGATCATTAGAGAATTGATCTTAATTGGAGTGAGCACATCTTTGTTTAAATTCACCCTTAATAGGGGCAATGAACTTCTCATTCTTTCCTCCTAACAAATGTCTCGAATATTCTCTTTTCCCCTAAAACTAGGCCTACCTCATGTATTCCAATTAGTTCATAATTCATTCTTATGCTTGTGGTGTTCATAATAGTACTCGATTTTCTAGATGGTGTCCTCTAATATCTTTAACACATCAAATTCAATTCTTACTGTAAGCCTATGACAATCCATCGAGGTACCTTTAATATTTATATTCTCTTCCTTCATATAAGGCACATACCTCAACAACTCCAAGAATCTCTTATTGTACTCATAATTTGTAAGTCTCCGCAATTTGTGCTCATGAAACTATTTAACCTTGTTATCATAGTACCTTTCAGATAAGTATTTTTCTCGGAAATACCTCTCAAAT
This sequence comes from Pinus taeda, assembly GCA_000404065.3. NCBI lineage: Eukaryota > Viridiplantae > Streptophyta > Pinopsida > Pinales > Pinaceae > Pinus > Pinus taeda. Next base: position 6,252 of record APFE031300850.1, read on the forward strand.
CACCTCCAAGATAACTCTTTCTCTCTCGTCTTTGAAATTTCTCAAGTCTCCCCACTAGATATTAGCTTTACCTTTCAAGTTAAAAATGACTACTCTTGCCTCCATATTGTCAAAATAGTCATCTACTCTAAAGTGCTTCTTCATTCCGAATGACCATGATTCTGCCTCATTTTCCTTCTTGACTTCTCCATCGAATTTAGGAGGTTTTTCCTTCATAAATGCTTTCGACATTAAGTTCCTCTCATTGCTACTCTATTGGTGATGTATCTTAATTACAACATTAGAAAGTTTCTCATGACTACCTATCCTTCTCTCTATAGTATTAAGTGGAGCTCCTCCTCCCATCCTATATTCACTTGTCCTCATGTGTCTCTTCTTAGATTTTCTACCTTCATCTCCATTATTCTCCAATTCATTCTTCTAGGGTACAAATGGGCTATGCTTGGACTTATGTCTTCTTAAGTAGTTGGAACCTAGTTCTTGTTGCTTCTTCCTTTGGATATATGATAGATTCTACAATATTAGTGCATTGAATTTTTCCTACTTTTCCTAAGATCCAAAACCATTTTTTATTTTATCCTTACAACTTCTTAACTCAACCCATAAAATTCTAAGGTATGCACCCAATCAGGGGGGTCTTCCTCTCTTATTTTTGAATCGGGTTTTCTTCCTGACAATGTTGGGATTTATCAGTGTTTTAATGCACCATCTTGCTTATCATTTGTTTATTTTCTTATCGTATCTTTGTGTTTTCTTATGTGTTTTCATACACATAGGTTTATTAGTTAAATCAAAATACAAATGTGCACGATTACCCATGACCTTGGAATCTTTCTAATAAGCTTGTTGATGTGAAACTAGTTGAAACATTCATTATCTCATTAGTATGTGTTAATTTTAGGTATGTTCTATGCTAGAGAAATTTATTTCAATTTATTTCCCACATTAGCAATCACATTAGCATAAAGTAAACTACAGATAGAACCTAAATATAAATCGCAGAAGACAAGCGAAGATAAGAGGACACAAGATGTGGTGCTAGTTAGGGACAAACCCCAATGTGGGGAAACCCTTGATCAATTCTTCTTTTATGTTCTTCAAACTTCAGCAAAGAGAGAGAGAGAGAGAGAGAGAGAGAGAGAGAGAGAGAGAGAGATAGTACATTTACAATAGAAGTAAACACTTTGACTTTTGATATCATCAGAGATCAGTTGAAGACATATTGCTTCAATTGATTTTCTAAGGTGACTCCTTCACCAATCATGGTGTTGCATCTCGTCCATTTGCTGCACCTTACCGTGTAGTACCATCATGCTGCATCATGCATCATCATGTTGCTCATGGTCTCATACATCACTGAGCTGCCCATACATCATGCTACCCATGATCTACATCATGTAGCCCATACATCATGCTTCCCATGATCTTCATCATGTTGTCCATACATCATGCTACCCATGATCTTCATCATGTTATCCATAAATCATGTTGTCCATGATCTTCATCATGTTGCCCATACATCATGCTGCCCATGATCTTCGTCATGTTGCCCATACAACATGCTGCCCATGATCTACATCATGTTGCCCATACATCATGTCATCATGCATCATTATGCTGCCCATGATCTCATACATCATGCTGCCTTCCTTTGGAGATAGATGCTCCGGCTGTTTCAGCAGTTCCCAGTAGTTCCGGCTTTTCCAACAGTTCTGGATTTTTTTACAGTTCCGATAGTTCCGACATTTCCGGCTTTTCCAGCTTTTCCAGCTTTTCCGGCTTTTCCGATATTTTCGGATTTTCTGACGTTTCCAGATTTTTTGGAAGTTTCGGCTTTTCTGGTAGTTCTGGCTTTTTCGGCGTTTCCAGCTTTTCCGGCTTTTTCGACTTTTTTGGCTTTTCTGGCAGTTCTAGCTTTCCATCTTTTTCGGCTATTCTAGCTTTTCCAACAATTCCATCTTTTCCAGCTTTTCTAGCAGTTCCATCTTTTCTGGTTTTTCCCTAGGATCTCTCCTCATACTAAAACCCAAAGACAAGTAGAGAGAGGAAGAGATCCAAGTGTGTGTATAAATGACTTGAAGTCCTCTTCTATTTATACTAAAATGTATAGGTTGAATAGACATGACTGTTGGGTTTCTGAGCCTACATAAGTTGTTGACCGACTTAACAATTTGTCCATAACATAAATAAATTCATAGCTTTATAAAAACTTATCGGAATCGGATGATCTTTAGATCAATCCTACACCTCTCAATGAGAGGGATCCAATAAAAATATCAGCTGTCATAAATAAAATGACTGACATGGATTTTGGCCCTAGTTGCCAATTTTAACAGTATGATAGTTAGAAAATAAAATAACATATAAGAAAATCATCATTCAAGCATTCACAACAGATATCATTATGAAATTAGCACTCATATACACATACATTTGACTATTAGTCTAAATGTTCTTCCATTAAATTACTAATAGAGCATCTAATGTTACCCCCCTAAGCCTAATTAACACTCTAATATTGTTTTGTATCATGGCTCCAAATTTTATCTCCAAAGGTCCAATGTAGAACCTTGACTCTAATATCACACTCTAAAGCTCCCTCCCACCCCCATGCTCTTCTTAGGATGTGGGAGGTGTTAATTTTAATCAACTAAACCCATCTGGCTCTTTATTGAGACAGGGTTACACAAAAATCCTTTTTCTTTGAAGCTTGTGGAAGTTAAATTTTGATATCCAAGGATATAACTTTTACCTCAATCTGACTTTTGGATCAAAAGCTATACCCCTTAAAAGTTTGATCAGCTAGATTGTGCCACATCAACAAAGAACCACTACATGGTACCCACATGTGAACCATGTGAACATGCCATGTTATCTAAGGTCATTCAACACATCTCACGATTCTTGTATTACATCCATACAAATGTGCTTTATTACCATCAACACATTCCATGTGGACTTAGGAGTGTGGGCTCATTAGAGGAAAGTTCGGCCTAAAAGTGCCCATAAAATTTTCATGTAATTTCCATGTCATAATATATAAACCAATCAAAATACTTTATATTTAAAAAGAGGTACATGTAAATATTTTGGAGGGAAAAGAAGTAAAATTATTAACTTTTTTTAATTGTATTTTTGGTTTATCTGCTCATAGTTTTACTCAAATTTCAAGTGTAGACACTTGTTGGATATAAAATTAAATTTCGCATCCAACAAGTACCCATTATGCATGCTTTTGAGAAGACCCACATTGATAATAATTGAAAATACATTAAAAACACGTGTTCAACGAGCTTTTTTAATGTATCTTTATTTTTTTATCAATGTGGGTCTTCTCAAAAGTATGCATAATGGGTACTCATTGGATGTGAAATTTAATTATGAATCTAACGAGTGTCTACACTTGAATTTTGAGTAAACCTACAAGGAGATAGGTAAAAAAATATAATTAAAAAAAGTAGTTTTCTTCTTTTCCCTCCAAAATTCATAACCCTTATTTTATTATTTTTACTATTATTTTATTTTTTTCCTTAGGAGGCCAATATGTAGAAATTTCCTCTAATGCTAGTAACTTGGCCGCACTATGTCTATGATCGTTCTCCACTAAGACTCATCCACATAGCAACATCATCATGGTCCGAGGTCCCCCACCGATTCCAAAAATTTGTTTCTTAACACACCTAGGGTCAGATGATTGGAGTTTAAGACTAATCCCAACCATATTCCTTAATTAATATCTTCCAATAAAACGTAGGGAAAAAACCCTTTGGATCCTCCTTATGCACACATTATCTCAGTCACAATCCTTCCAAACTACGCACAAGAAAGTAGACCCCCTTGGGGTGGGGTCCCACCCACACATATGACTTACTAGCAAGGTTTTACCCATGCACACTTCATCTCTTCTACATGTATTTTAACTATATCTCTCTTTCAAATTGACACATACAACCCAGGGCATGCATACGTCATCTCCATCTATGCTCCATTTCATTTACTCCATAATTATTTAACTAAAGGCCTACAAATATAAGATAAAATGGCCACTAATTTTGAATGATTAATCACACAAGAGAGTTGCTCTTAACCATTAAATACAATGAATTTAGAGACAAGAATGATGGGTGAGAATCCCCAATACCGATTCACACAACTAGGGGATATTTTAAGGGCCAACTTTCACTAAGTAGCTATTTTTTTGGACTTTTTCTAGAGAACATAATCACTCATTTGGTTAAAAATTCACCTATTTTTTACATATATATGATTAAATGGATAATATTTGCCAAAAATTTATCAATTTTAATAGAAAATTACATGTTTTTTTATTGAGTATTTTGTTACATTCTAAAGTTATGAATTTTAAAACCGGAAGAGTTGAATATAATACCATAAATAGGAAAAATATTTAAATCCTTAAAACATACCATGCACTGAACATTGATGAATCAGTATAGAAGCATGTTAGCTATTCATACCATCCTAGTCTATTATGAAACTCATTCAAAGAATCCTCATATGTAATTGGCTAAGATCACACATAATTTATAAGTCATCCAAAATAAAGTGTTGGGCCACATAACCCAAATTCACGTCACACATAAGTCGTATCATATTGAGAATATCCAAACATATTCATATTCCAGTCATAGATAAAGTCACTGAACAACATTAGTTAAACACTCATGTCTATTCATTTATCTCACACTCTCAGTAAAAAAATGTTAGCAATATAGAGTTCTATGAAACCAACAAAACCATGTGAACGTCTAAGTAGGAAATCATCATGCATGTATAGTAATATCAACATTACTCCAATTCTAGTGTCAATCAATGCACTTCCACATCACATAATATACATTATTAACCATTCATGGTACACATAAGTAAATGAGTAAATACACTTATTTGATCAACTTGTATTGTTCGCAACATAAGGAGGGACTTCAACACTCCACTTAACCATAGGCC
>APFE031300855.1:0-64220 GCA_000404065.3 Pinus taeda
AAAATGCAACTAGTTTTGTGACTTCCATGAACCACTCGACCATGATAGACTAGGTTGAACCAAATCTATCTTTCATCCAATCTCCCTCATGCCATATTTCAAGGCTGAATGTGAGATCTCATGAAATAATCAACCAAGACCAAACCAGGGCTTCTAGAGGCCAAACCACATCAACCCTCAAGGAGTGATTCCACCTCACGGTTAGACATCACTAACCATCACCAGATTCGTTTCTACCCAAGTTGACTATGGCTCCAAAGCGTTTTTTCCAACCATAGGTTCCAGGACTAGTAAGTCAATCCACAGTTTTTGTTAGGTTTCCAGACCGTTTTTCCAACCAGGGCTTCCAGGACTAGTAACTCAACCCACCAAAGGCTTCTAGATCATTTTTCCAACCAAGGCTTCCAGGACTAGTAACTCAACCTAAGTTGATATAGGGCTTCCAGATCGTTTGTCCAACCAAGGCTTCCAGCAACTAATAACTCAACCTGTAGTCAAAAGGAACATGAGAGCCAACCAGAAAAACAAAAGGAAAGGAACCCACAACACCATGGCTATCCAGGAAATGGAAATGCTAGGAAAAACCCTTGTCAATCCAGGAAATCCTCCATGCAAATGACAAATCATAACCAAGAAACCACATTCATGTGCCATGGATGCGAAAACTAGTAAGGAAACAATACATGTACTTGATACCTGCAAAGGAATCCAGTTGTAGCTGCTGATATAGTTGTCCTCCTATGATTTAATGCTCTTCTATTTTCTTCTTGCTCCAAATCCCATGTATGTCACACTCCTCCAAGAGTGCTCCAAGAAAACCCTAAGTGTCCATGAGTATGACAGAGAGAGAATAGAGAGAGAGAGCTCCAAGCTAAAATTGACAAAATTCTACAAATTGATCCTTGAAAGCCTTTTTATCAATGAGGCCTCTATTTTCTTCATTTTCCATTATTTCCCTTCATTTTCCTCCTCACATGCAACCTGTGACATTTCATCTTCCTTTTCACCTATTTTCCTTTATTTTCATAAATAAAATTCAAATTAATGCCTCTTTCCTTTCCAAAATCTTTTCCATTTCCTTTAGCCATAATAACTGAAATGAAAACCCACTAGGATGTTTTTCCCACCATTCATCTTGGAATACGTCTCCCATGACCTTGGTTTTATAATTTTTTACATGAAGTTTTAACCCAGGCTATTACAAAACCCCCCCCCCTTGGGGGAACACTGTCCTCGGTGTTCAATGACACCTATAACTAGTAAGGCCGTTGAAAACAAACCATACTTCCCACGGAGCTTTATAATATAGCTCGTTGCAATATTTATAATGACCACTATTGAAATATGACAAACATATCGCTTAATGGAGCTTTATAACACAACTCATTACAATATTTGCAATACCAACCACATTTTCTTTAACCAACAAATAACCATATTGTTCGTGGAGATTTATAAATCTAGCTCGATATAGTATTTACAATAATATGCACATTTTCTCAACTAGCAAATAAAAGGATACAATTCCTGTATCAGCAACAAGGGAATCAGGGGGCTCACACTTCCATCCTCAAAGTAATACAAGGATTCACCTCCTTCCGAGGAAGTCCATAATCCACTGCCAAATTCAAAGCTGCATCCAATGTCTAGTGCTACAATCTTGTGCCACTTGTTCCCTCAATGAATAGTTACTGACTCATTATTCCAGGGCACGCTCCCAATCTGCATATGATTCCATATGGCAATGCTAATTACCAAAATAAATCCATCCTAACCTTCCCTTCTCTGATACAAAGTCCCTTGGGAAATACAGTCACCCCCTTCCGTGCAGTCACATACCTTCCAAGTTCTATAGGCATCCCCTTCTCTGCTACATAGTCCCTCGGGCGACCCCTCCCTTGGCATGATTTCCTCACATCAGAAGTCCAAAAACCATGGCATTTCCCTGCCTCAAAACAATCATACCAGTCATAGCATGCTCATGGAAATCAGTGGATACTATTGGGTATCAGTGTCCCACAATAGCCTTGCTTCTAAAATTCTTTTCCAACATATCGTTCCCTATTATAATTTCTTTCACTAACGTTGTTAATTCTTGCATTCATTTCAACCACCCAACCCAGACATTTAAACCATGCTTTCCTGTACCAAGCACATAAACGCCATTAGATTCAAAATAAATTCAAATAACTTCAAATCATACCTCATTGGTAGCCTCTTAATAAGGTACACTTGCACTTATGTTCACTTCCTGTCACAACAAGTCAAATTAGATGTTTGATCAAATCATCATGTATAAATATATCACATCCTATTTGCTAAAGACACAACCATCATAAATCATGATCATAGATCACATGCATAATAAAACTAAAATAAAATATTGATACTTATCCTTTAATTAGTCATTTTTCTTCTAAATTTGACCTTTGTCCTTTCCATACACACACACCAAATCAGTTGCCACATCTTGCAAGCACCTAGTGCTTCTTTCTTTTCTTCAATCACATACACATGCACAATATACATCACAAAAAATACATCCACACACAACATATTCCACCACATAATACATACACCTACACCTAATATACATCACGACACATACACCTACACCTGTTGTACAACACAACACAATAAACACTCTTATATCTAGTGTACAACACAATACACATACGTACACACAGAACAACAAAACAAATACACATGTCATGATGCCACGACTACACCATGCCACATACACACAATACCACATTTATACCAGTACCATAAGTACAAAATGTACACGATACCACCTATAGACAACACCACTTACGCAATGTGTGCACAACATCACATGTACACGAAACTACCTACAGAACATGTACACAGTGCCAGATGTACACCGCACCACCTATACAACTTCTACACAACACCACATGCACACAACACCACATGCATGACATGCACAAGATATTGAAAATAGCAACAAGAAATGCTAAATATAGAAGTGTTAAAAATAACACTACCATAAATAGAATTTCGGGATACCTTCCTATTTTAGTTAGTCCCTGAACTAAAATAGAGAAGTAAAATTTGAATTTGTTCTTAGTAGCTTTTTGATTAATAATTAATTAATTCATCTTGAGTTAATTAGTTGAGGAAAATCAAACATGAAGTCTATGTGAACACATGCAACAGTTTCTCCACTGATTGAGGAATTTATCCTTCAGTTAAGGAGATGAGGATGGTTGTACTTTGAGTTGTTATTAGTTAGCTCAGTTTAACTGAGTTAAGTCTAGTTATATTAGTTCCAATAGTTGGAGGAACTAATTGTCAGTTTAGTTAGTTAATGCTTGCATGCATGTAACTACTGCACTTCAGTTAACTAAATATTCTCTCATAATTAACAAATGCATGTCAGTTTAGTCAGAGACCCAGTTGAGATCAGATGGAGGGACAATGTACTATCAGTTGCAATAATATTCCAATGTGAATATCTCTTGCATGTAGAAGGAATTCTTTCCTTGAGGATTGCGCAGTTACTTCTTCATTTTAGTGAGTGTGTGATGAGCCAATTCATATAGGTGGCATCATTGGACCCCAAGAAAAACCGCGCAAGGAAATAGGAGGCTTGGAGGGTAGAGGAAAGGCATATGTTGTGTCTACTCAGTTTGTGAGCTGTATTTTTTTTTATTGTACTAAGAGCTGGATAGTTTTTTGAGCTAAGGCTCTTGTGTAATCTGATATATTTCCACTTGTATGATAATACAGGGGGTTTTAGGTTGAGGCTTTCCCGAGAGTTATCTTCTGTGTTCATGTGTGATTGCTTTCTCTTCACCTGTTATATTTGTTCCATTTGATCTTGCTCATATTCGATTAAGCTTCCACAAAGTTTGTTGTAGAACTAGATCTAGTATTATGCTTTAGTACATTGCATTATCAGTTGATATACAAGTGAGATTTCTACATGATATCGAGCATAGGTCATCAAAGCGAAGAACATTATACAAGAAGGGAGAAGTACGAATTTTAGAGTTCCTGATTATAGAAATCGAGTTCTTATCACATCTCAATTTCATCAATGGCGGTAAACGGTTTGAGACTTGAGTATGCCCTTGATGGCAAATCAAATTATATAGCCTGGAAGTATCACATGGAAGTGGTACTAGAGTGATTTTAATTGAGATCTTAAATCAAGAGAAAGGTCTTACAGACTTATGTGCAGGAAAATGCCTATATTACTTAGTGCAACGGATCGAAAAGATTACGAATAATATAGACAATGAACAATTAGAAAACATAATAGACACACATCAACGCAGTCAAAATAATGAAGGAGTTGACCAAATCCCCTGGCTACGTCTCCTGGTCCAAGCTTTCAGTGTCGACCTCTATATTATGTCTTCAAGAGTAGTTTATTACAAGTGTGAGCTCAAACAGAGTCTCAACACAACAGTGAAAAAAACAATAGGGATTCACTCGAAATCCTCGAGTCTATATGAGTACACAACCTCTCCTGCTTTCCCTCTATCTTTTGCTTCCTTTTGCTCTCTCCTTCCTCCTCTATTCTTGCTTTGTTCTGCCATTGGATGGTTCTTAAAACCTCTCGGCTTTGTCTGTTCACCTCCCTTGTCGGGCTCTCTATCTTTTGGCCTCTGTCTGTCCACCTCCCTTCTTGGCATTAGACACGTTTTGTTAAAAAAACACTTAAGGCACAAAGAAACTGTTTACAAACGGAAGGACAGGCGGGCACGGGTGGTCCCGACCGTCCGGCCTTTTTTTGCCACGAATCTTGAAACAGATGAATCAGATGGTTGTCATGCCTTGTCCACCAACAGCCCTTTGACATTCCACACCGTAGATCTGCGATCATTAATCCAATAGCCGGAGGTCATTTCGGGTGTCCCATTTGCACAGGGATTACCCACTCGATATAGGTGGTTTTCTCTCTCCTGCGCCATGCTACGTGTCAGCCAGTGTATGGAACCAGATGAAGCCCTTCCAATACAACTTACCACCTGTAGCCTGGCTGAAATACCTTTAATCATGGAACTCAAATCCCTCGCTATTTTGTAATTAATCCTTCGGGTCCACTGAAAGCCTTCGCACCTATGTTAAGTCCTCCCTTTGGTTTATTGCGATGTGATATTGCGATGCGATATATCGGTGATCGCATATTGCAGGTCTTCAAGCCCTCAGCAAGTCCTCCCTTCGGTGATATTGCGAGGCGATATGACGATGCAATCTCCACCGTTGATCTGCATGTTCGATCCACGATCCATAACTTATATCGCTGATCACAATTTGCTTGAGGTATAGGTTGTTACGCCGATGGCTTACTTCGATGCGATTTTTCGCTATTCTTTGCTTTATAAATCCATCGGGTCTTTAACATTATGGAAGCCTAGACTTAGAGTTTTTTACTCAAGATCCATTTTGGATCACGCTTTCCCACTAAAACGATTTTGGACCACCAAAAGTTGGTTTTTAGGCATCGAGCAAGTGAGGATACAATTCCTTCACTTGTCCAATTTCTATCCATTATGCCTTACTTGGATTTGAACCTTTGAGCCCTACTCTCAAGTACTCAACATCCCCTCGACGTGAAGTTCTTACCCTCCTGTCAAAAACTGTGTCCTCCTGTATCTCATTGAGATACTTAGGCAACAAATCCACATTAGAAGGCAACTGACTTTGCTCTTCAAGATCTTCAATCATTGAAGGTTCATACAATCTCAAGTTTTCTGCATTAACGACTGAATAGATCTGCATATAAGCTGGTAAATCAAGACGAAAGGCATTTTCACCAATTTTATCAAGTATCTTGGAAGGTCCATACCTTATTGGTTTTAGCTTCTTACCTTCACCCTGCATTCTGTCTTTGCTGATGTATAGCCAAAATTGATCACCAACTTGAAAACTATGCTTAACTCGATGCTTGTCATGTCTTGCCTTATACTTGCCTTGAATTCTTTCCAGTTATTCCTGTACTGCCTGGTGAATTTCCTGGATTTGTTCAATGAACTTGGCTGCTTTGTCCACATCACTGTGTCCATCAACTGCTATCTCTTTACCAAAGACAAAATCCAATGGACACTTTGGTATAAAACCAAAACAAGTCTCAAATGGAGATCTCTGAGTAGAAGAGTGCTTGGCACGGTTAAAAGCATGTTGCACACAACACAAATGCTCATCCCAAAGCTTGGGATGATTGCTGCAATAACCTCTAAGCAACTGGATCACTGTCCTGTTGACCACTTCTGTCTAACCATCAATTTGTGGATGAAATGTTGTGCTTTTCTTCAATCTAGTGTCCATTAACTCCCATAGATTTGACCAAAACTTCCCAACAAATCGAGAATCTCGATAAGATACAATAGAAGTGGGTAACCCAAAATGAACCCATACATTCTAAAAGAACAAATTTGTTGTTTGTTCAGTTGTAACCTTCTTGTTACATGGTATCAGAATACACATTTTACCAAACCTGTCCACAACTACATACAAATAATCATGACCTTTCCTAGACTTTTGAAATCCCCCAATAAAATCCATGGAAATACTTTCCCAAGGACAAGAAGGAATTGGAAGTTGAGTGTACAAGCCTAATTTCCTATTACTTGGTTTCTTGTAGAACACATTGTACATCCTTTGATATATCTAGAAACTGTCTCATGCATTCTTGGCCAATAATATAACCTTTGCAATTGTGCAACTGTTTTACTTACACCAAAATGACTTGACATGAGAGAATTATGTGCTTCTCGAGTTCTGTTAACTCTTTCAGTTTGTGGAATTCATAACTTTCCCAAATGATATAAGAGTTGGTCCGTTACATAATAATCCAATTCTTCTACCTTCTTGCCATGACTTAAAGTTGCATATACATCTTTAAAATCTACATCTTGAGCATATTGTTCAATGTAACTATCATGAATTATTGAGTTATGCTTAAGTATAGTAGATGCATTTATGATTGGTCTTGATAACATATCTGCAACCTTATTGTGTATGCCCTTCGTATATCTAATGACAAGATGAAATTGTTGTAGCAAACCCATCCACTTATAATGTCTTGATTGCTGCAATTTAGTTTGTGAGTGCAAATATTGAAGTGGTTGATGATCTGTATGTATGATTGTTTCTTTATCCATTATATAATGTTTCCACTTTTTCAAACTTTGTACTAATGCATACAATTCTTTATCATATGTAGGATAATTAGCTACTGCAGAAGTAAATGTCTCAAAATGATAGCATATAGGCTTTCTGTGTTGCATCAACATTGCTCCCATGGCATACTCACTGGAATTTGTCTCAATCTCAAATGGATGTTGAAGATCTGGTAGTGCTAGTACTGGTGTTGTATTGATTTTCTCTTTCAAGGTGTCGAAGGCTTTCTGTTGTTTTCCTCCCCACTGAAACACTTGTTTCAAACTTCTTAAAGCATGTAATAGAGCTGCAATCAATGAAAAGTTAGCAATAAACTTTCTCCAGTATTGTGCTGCCCCTAGGAAACTCCTAACCTCTGTAGCAGATTTGGGTTTAGGCCAATTCACAATGACTTCAACCTTAGAGGGGTCTATCTTCAATTCACCACCCCCTACAATATAACCCAAATAATTTAAAGATGTTTTTCCAAATTCACATTTCGACAATTTTACATAGAGATTTTCTCTTTTTAAAACATCTAAGGTCTGCTTTACATGCTTTACATGGTGTTTCCGTGTCTTACTAAAAACAAGAATGTCATCTAAATAAACAATTACAAATTCATCAATAAATGGTTTGAATACATCATTCATAACTTGCATAAATGTAGTAGGAGCATTAGTTAAGCCAAAAGGCATAACCAACCATTCATAAAGTCCTTGCTTTGTATTGAAAGCAGTCTTCCATGCATCCTGTTCTGCAACTCTGACCTGATGATAACCACTTCGTAAATCTAACTTAGAAAAGTAAACTGCTTCTTTTAATTGATCTAACAAGTCATCTATACGAGGAAGAGGATAACGATTCTTGATCGTTATTTTATTTAGTGCTCTATAATCAATGCACATTCTCCACAAACCATCTTTCTTTCTCACCAGCACGATTGGCGATCCACATGGTGATGTGCTTGGTTGTATAAACCCCTTATTAAGAAACTCCTATACCTGCTTCTTTATCTCTACATTCTCTAAAGCTGATAGCCTGTACATTCCAATGTTAGGTAATGGAGCATCTTGCTATAAATAAATATCATGTACTATTTCCCCCTTGGGTGGAAAACCTTTAGGTTCTTGAAATAGAATATCATACTCCGAAAAAACTTTAACTAAATCAGCTCTCTGTTTAGAATCACAACGTTCAAATGCATTGGATTTATCAGGATCACTTTCCTTTACAACCATTAGTAAAAATTGCTTACTTGAATTCACAATTATTTTCATCTGTCTTGAGTTTATGAGATAATAGTTACCTTTGAGTTTATGAGCTCTTACAATATATTCTATTCCATCTTTAGTGAGTTGATACTTATTCTCAGCTTTATAGAAAATAGCTTTTCTATCATACAAGTATGGGCTTCCCAAAACAATACCACATATATCCAATGGAACTATATCTAACTCAACCTCATCTACAAATGTTGATCCAATAGCAAACCTAAGTTTACATTGTCTTGTTACTTGTAGCTTTGTTTTATCACACACCCAACCTAATGGATATGGCTTCTTATGGGGTTTTGTTTTTAATCCCAATTTATTTACAATTTTTTCGGAAATCAAATTTACTTGTGACCCACTATCAAATAAAGTATCAATCTTATTGTGCTTGGAAATTACTCTAATATGAAAAATCTCATTTCTTTCCCTCTTATTACTTCCATTATCAACAAAATGCAAAGAATTAGTTGTGGATGCTTCAGAATATTTACCTTTAATACCTATGGCTGTAACTGTTGTTTCATCACCTGAATCTGACCCCAAGTCCTTTTGAATAGCAGCAACATTCTTTTTCTCCTTACCCCCAAACTTCTTAGGTTTCAATTCTGGATGCAAAAACTAGCAGTGTACCCCATTGTGTCCTTCTTTCTTACAATGAGTGCATGAAGGTTTATCCTTCTTTACAGTGTTTGCTTTCATCTCCTTCCATTTTAGTTTCTTCTTTTCTTTATGCTTGTTTGCAGAATATTTAGATGATTTCCCAACCTCTGGGTTTACATTCTTACCTCTAGTCTCTAGATGTGTTGCTTGAACTGATACATCATCTAAGCTAGTGGGATTAAACACGAGTATAGTATGCTTCAAATAACTACGAAGACCACCTATATACTTCAATAAAGTCTCAGGTGAGTCCAATGATATACCTAGAGTTAAAGCTCTTTGTTTGAATTCCTGAGTATAACTCTATACACTTTGACCCTTCAATTGACGAAGCATTTGCCAACTCATCATTATTTGTTGCATGTAAGCCAAAGGATAGAATTGCTTTTTGATAGCAGAAACAAATTCATTCCAGGTAGAAATGATTTTACCATGTTTTTACAAATCAACTTGTGTCTTGCCTTCCCACCATACCAGTGCAGTTCCTCCAAGTCGAAGGCTAGCCAGCTGAATCTTCTTTCTTTCTGAATCAATGTTCTATACCTTGCAATATACATCAATTTGTCTTATCCAATTATCTAGCTTCTCCGCATTAAGTTCTCCATCATAAATTGGCAAATCAAACTTCACATCTAATTTGATTAAAGAAGTTTTCTTCTTCTTCTTAGAAGAGCTAGTGTTATGCGAAGAAGATGATGAAGGAGATGGTGGAGGAGGCATTCCTCCTTTTCCTTTGTCTTCTAGAGGAGCGATTAAAAAAGGTTCCTCTGCTCCTTTGTCTGCTTTGGGTGTTGAAGTGTTCTCACCTCGACCCTTCTTGAAATCCAGATACATCTCTTCCACCATGGCTTGGATTTTCCTAAAACTATTTATAAACTGAGATTCTGATCCTAAAGGAGCCTCTTCTACCATTCTCCTCTGAGAAATGATTCTTCCAATCTCTGGATTGGCTTCAACAAGTTCTCCTTCTCCTAGCCTGAGCTTTAATCTAGTTAGCATTCAAATTCTAGCACAAGCTTGTCTAACCTTAACAAAACCAAAGGCTCTGATACCACTTGATCTGTATTGAGATCTTAATTCAAGAAAAAGGTCTTACAGACTCATATGCAAGAAAATGCCTATATTACTTAGTGCTATGGATCAAAAATATTGCGAATAATATAGACAATGAACAATTAGAAAACATAATAGACACACATCAGCACAGTCAAAATAATGAAGGAGTTCACCAGATCCCCAGGCTACGTCTCCTGGTCCAAGCTTTCAGTGTCGACCTCTATATTATGTCTTCAAGAGTAGCTTATTACAAGTGTGAGCTCAAACAGAGTCTTAACACAACGGTGACAAAAACAATAGGGATTCAATCGAAATCCTCGAGTCTAGATGAGTACGCAGCCTCTCCTGGTTTTCCTCTGTCTTTTGCTTCCTTTTGCTCTCTCCATACTCCTCTGTTCTTGCTTTGTTATACCACTAGATAATTCTTAAAACCTCTCGGGTTTGTTTGTTCACCTCCCTTTTCGGGCTCTTTGTCTTTTGGCCTCTGCCCATTCACCTCCCTTCTTGGTGTTGGACACGTTTTGTTAAACAAAACGCTTAAGACACAAAGAAACTGTTTACAAATGGAAGGACTGGCGGGCGCGGGTGGTCCCTACTGTCCGACCTTTCTCCCCCACGAATCTTGAAACAGATGAATCGAACAACAGTTATGCCTTGTTCGCCAACAACCCTTTGACATTCCACACCGTAGATCCGCGATCATTAATCCAACGGCCGACAGTCATTTTGGTTGTCCCATTTGCATGGGGATTACCCACCCGATATAGGTGGTTTTCTCTCTCCTGCGCCATGCTACATGTCGACCAGTGTACCAAATCGGGTGAAGCCCTTCCAATACCAATTACCGCCTGTAGCTTTCTCGAAATACCTTTTACCATGGAACTCAAATCCCTCATTATTTTTTTCATTAATCCTTTGGGTCCGCTGAAAGCCTTCGCACTTGTGTTATGTCCTCCCTTTGGTTTATTGCAATGCGATATATCGACGATCACATATCGCAGGTCTTTAAGCCCTCAACAAGTCCTCCCTTTAGCGATATTGTGATGTGATATGACGATGCAATCTCCACCGTTGATCTATGCACTTGATCCATGGTCCATAACTTATATCGCTGATCGCAATTTGCTTGAGGTATAGGTTGTTACGTCATTGGCTTACTCCGATGCGATTTTCCGCTATCCTTTGCCTTATAACTATGTCGGGTCTTTAACATTATGGAAGCCTTAGACTTAGAGATTTTTACTCAAGATCCATTTTGGATCATAGAGGACAATGGTTTGAAGGACTTCATTGATCAAGAAGTCCCCAAGCCTGCAGTAACCAGTGCCCAAGAATTGGTAGAATGGAAGAAATGTGTGGCTAGAGCAAGGAGAATCCTCCTGGAGGGAGTTCGAGACCACATTGTCTCGAGCCTCCATGGGAAGGAGACTCCATATTCAATGTGGAAAACATTGAAGGATTTATATCAGAACAACAGTGATTAGAGGAAGCTGGCATTGAAAGAAAACTTTGGAAAATCAAGTGTGAAAAGGGTGACACAATCTCTACCTTCCTGAACAAGCTCACCACCTATAGGGATGGGCTTGGAAGTGTAGGGACACGACTACCGATGATGACATGGTGAGTCTTGCACTCCTCGGTCTTCCTAGCTGGCATAACTACCAAGACTCGGTAAATGGAAGAGAGCAACTGCCAGATTGGGAACGAATTTGGTCGGATCTGATGCAGGAGGAGATAAGAAGAAGCACCAGAGATGGATCTTCATCAAAACAAGATGATGAAGAAAATATTGCCTTAGCTATGAAGGCTAAGAAAGGGAAATGGAAGGTGTCCCAATCGAAATCTTCCCATGGTGGGAAGAAGCTTGACAAATCAAAAGTGTGATGCTTTCATTGTCATGAGGTGGACCATTTTGCAACAAATTGTCCACAAAAGAAATCGATGAAGGGATCCTTCAAGGGATCAGATGGTGAGGCTCTTGCCTCACAGTTTGAGTTGGATTTCTCTCTTATCGCATGCATGGTTTCATCCATGGTGGGATGTGTTTGGTACCTGGATAGTGGAGCTTCATTCCACATGTCAGGTGACAAGAATATTTTCAGTACCCTGGAGGAGAAGGATCTCTAGATGCAGATCGAAATGGGCGATGATTGAAAGTATCGTGTCCCAAGTGAAGGTACGGTTGTGTTTCAAAGGGAGCATGGAGCTCCTCTCACCCTAACTGATGTCAAGTATGTACCAGTTCTGAAAAAGAATCTTGTGTCCGTTGCTATGCTAGAAGATAAAGGCTATGATGTAGTCTTTAGTAAAGGAAAAGTATTCATGAGGCATAGTGACACCGGACAGACCAAGCGAATTGGGATTTGAGTAAAGAATCTCTACAAGCTGGAGGTAGATGACTGTGCTGCATTGAGTTCCAAAGCAGAGGTGGTGCAGAGCCAAGATGTTGGTGAGCTATGGCATAGAAGATTGGGCCACTTGCACCATGGGGCCATGAAGATCATGCAACAAATTTCTACCTAACTACCCAAGGGGAAACTGGAGCAAATGGATAAATGCAAAGGATGTACCCTGGGTAAGTATGTGAAAGCTTCCTTTCGGGATCGAGACAGTAGAGCTGGAGCAATCTTGGAGTGAGTTCACTCAGATGTATTGGGACCATTCTCTATAGCCCCCACCGCTAAACAAAGGTACTGTGTTATTTTTATTGATGATTTTTCTCATAGATGTTGGATCTACTTTCTGCAAAAGAAGGATCAGACCTTCTTGAGGTTTTGTGAGTTTAAATCCTTGGCAGAGAAAGGATCTGGAAAGAAAATAAGGGCCTTATGTAGTGATAATGGTGGAGAGTATGTCTCCCAGCAGTTTAAGGACTTCTGCTCTGTAGAAGGAATTAAATGGGAGCTGACGACACCCCATAACCCATAACAAAATGGGGTGGCCGAAAGGAAGAATTGATTTATTGTGGGAGTAGCTCGAGCAGTGTCGCATGATCAAAGTTTACCACTTCATTTGTGGGCTGAGGCATGCAATACAGCAGTATACTTGCAGAATAGAAGTCCTCACCGTATATTCGGGATGAAGACACTAATGGAGGCCTTTTCAGGGAGGCGACCAGATGTGAGTCACTTCTGTATCTTTGGATCATCGGTTTACTGCCATGTGACCAAAGATGCCTGGAAGAAGCTAGATCCAATTGCTGAGTTGGGGATACTCGTGGGGTACACATATACACCCCACAACTATTGGGTGTTTCTTCTTGCCAGTTAGAGGACCGTAGTGCACGGGGTTCTTAAGTTCGACGAGTGGAAAGCCATGTGAGTATCACTTGAGAGGGAGCTCAAGTTGCATGCAGAGGAGGAACTTTTGGTTCCAAAGGAGGAGGAGCCTCCTGATGATGTGGAGGAGCCGCATGCAAAGGATCCGGTGGATATGGGAGTGGAGACATCCACTCATGTAGAGTCTTCCAGAGACAGGCAGAAATGCTCGAGGGACGTTGACAGGGTGATGATAGATGCACGAGAGAATGTGGGGTAGCCATCCTCTCAGCGCAGACAGAGGAGATCTCCCAAGCGATACACTGGTTACATGGCCCTGGTTGGGGAGTGTGTAGCATTCTAACCTTCTTCTTTCAAGGAAGTAGTGCAGCAACCAGTCTGGGTTGATGCCATGGTATAGGAGTACAAATCTATCATTCAGAACAATGTGTGGGATGTTGTCCCAAGACCAGGGGACAAGTCAGTGGTTAGTTCGCGATGGCTTTACAAGGTAAAGCAGGTAGCTGATGGCAGTGTTGAGAAACAAAAGGCAAGGTTCGTTGCTCGTGGTTTCTCACAAGTCGAGGGGATCGACCATGATGAGACCTTTGCTCCTGTAGCAAGGTACTCATCTATCAGATCGATATTGGCAATATCAGCTCAGATGGGTTAGAAGATCCATCAGATGGATGTGAATACGACATTCTTCATTGGTGATATTGAGGAAGAGGTGTACATTGAGTAGCCAGAAGGATTTGAGACCTTCTCTTGTGAGTCACATGTGTGTAGACTCAAGTGAGCATTGTATGGACTAAAGCAAGCACCCCGTGCTTGGTATACTATGATCAACAACTATTTCACCGGGTTGGGCTTCACAAAGAGTGAAGCACATGTGAACCTTTACCACATCATGGTAGAAGGTAAGCCATTGATCATTTTTCTTTATGTGGATGATCTGATTTTGACAGGTGATGATCAACTGATCAAGTATTGGAAGGAGGACCTTGCAAGAGAGTTTGAGATGAAGGACATGGGCCTCATGTACTACTTTCTGGGCATGGAAGTGTGGCAGAAGGACGGGGAAGTATTTGTGTCTCAAGGAAACTATGCCAATGAGATACTCACGTGCTTCCACATGGAGAAGTACAAGCACATGCAGAATCCTCTAGCTAGTAACTGGAGGAAGGAGGATGCTAATTCAGGTGAGGTAGTAGCTACTACTGTTTATCGATAGCTTGTGGGTTAACTAATGTATCTAGTGAACAGATGACCGGATTTTCATTTCACAGTGAACCAACTGAGTCAAGCTATGGTTCAGCCTACCAAGCTGTTTAGGACGGCAGTGAAGCATGTGCTGAGATACCTCAGAGGCACGTCTCAGTTTGGTTTATGGTATAGATGGACAGAGGGAGTGAAGCTTCAAGATTCACAGATGCTAATTGGGCAGGGAGTCCATCAGACTGGAAGAGCACTTCTGGAGGAATATTCAACCTTGGTTCAGCTGCAGTTTCTTGGTACAGCAGGAAACAGAGGTCAGTTGCACTTAACTCAGCAGAGGCTGAATACATGGCTGCCAGTCAGGCAGCATGCGAGGCCATTTGGATGCGGAAGATTCTAGTGGGATTGTTTGGTCAGATGATGGATCCTACAATGATATTTTGTGATAATCAAAGTTGTATTAAACTCTCTAAGAATCCATGTTTCATGACAGGTCCAAGAACATTGATATCCGGTACCACCAACTTCGATACTATGTGGTGAAGAGGATCATGTTGTTGCTGTATGTTTCGACCGAGGAGTAGGATGCAGACATTTTGACTAAGGCATTGTCAAAATACAAGTTTGAGTTCCATAGAGACAGGATTGGGGTGACTGGTAATCCCTTTCTTGTTGAGAGGGAGTGTTGAAAATAGCAACAAGAAAAGCTAAATATATAAGTGCTAAAAATAACACTGCCATAAATGACATTTCGGGATACCTTCCTATTTTAGTTAGTCCCTGAACTAAAATAGAGAAGTAAAATTCGAATTTGTTCTTAGCAGCTATTTGATTAATAATTAATTAATTCATCTTGAGTTAATTAGTTGAGGAAAATCAAATATGAAGTCTATGTGAACACATGCAACAGTTTCTCCATTGATTGAGTAATTTATCCTTCAATTAAGGAGATGAGGATGGTTGTACTTTGAGTTGTAATTAGTTAGCTTAGTTTAACTGAGTTAAGTCTAGTTAGATTAGTTCCAACAGTTGGAGGAACTAATTGTCAGTTTAGTTAGTTAATGCTTGCATGCATGTAACTAATGCACTTCAGTTAACTGAATATTCTCTCATAATTAACCAATGCATGTTAGTTCATTCAGAGACCCAGTTGAGATCAGATGGAGGGACAGTGTACTATCAGTTGCAAGAATATTCCATTGTGAATATCTCTTGCATGCAAAGAATTCTTTCCTTGAGGATTGCACAATTACTTCTTCAGTTTAGTGAGTGTGTGATGAGCCAATTCACACAGGTGGCATAATTGGACCCCAAGAAAAACTGCACAACGAAATAGGAGGCTTGGAGGGTAGGGGAAAGGCATATGTTGTGTCTACTCAGTCCGTGAGTTGTATTTTCTTTGATTATACTAAGAGCTGGATAGTTTTCTGAGCTAAAGATCTTGTGTAATCTGAGATATTTCCACTTGTATGATAATACAAAGATTGGGGTTTTAGGCTGAGGCTTTCCCCAGAGTTATCTTCTGTGTTCATTGTGATTGCTTTCTCTTCATTTGTTATATGTGTTCCATTTAATCTTGCTCATATTCGATTAAGCTTTTGCAAATTTTGTTGTAGAACTAGATCTAGTATTATGCTTTAGTACATTGCATTATCAGTTGATCTACAGGTGAAATTTCTACACAAGACACCACATGTACGCAATGCCACATGCACGACATGTACACAAAACCCCCTGCAGACAGCACCACATGTGCAACATCTGCAGAACACCACATGTACAATCATGCACACAACACCACATGTACAACATGCACACAACACCATATGTACATAGCACTGCATATACAGCATGTACATAACACCATATGTACACAACATCGCATATCCAACATGTGCACAACACCATATGCACACAACACTGCATATCCATCATGTGCATAGTATAATATTTACACAACATTGCATATCCAACATGTACATAGAACCATCTATACGCAGCATTGCATATGAAATATGAACACAACACCATATATACAACATGCACACAAAAACATAGGTACAATAACTGAATATACAATACACACAACATACACATAACAATAGCAGTACACATCCAAAACCACATTGTCTCCAACAAGAAACCTTGTTTCCAGTTTCTCTCTGTCATACATGCTTATCCTATCATTTCGTGGATCATGTTGTTTTCATTGCACTCATAAATTTTTTGAGGCTACTCTTCCCACTTGATTCCCCATAAGACCAGGAACCTCTTTCATTCCATTCCCCTGCATAACTAGTCATTCCTCCATAAGCATGATCCCTGACAACCTTGTTTGATAGTGACATCGATACATAGATACATACATATATATAAACATTAACATAAACCATTCATGATCCTATCAAACAACGACATACATACTTATATATATGCATATAAAAATTAGCATAAAACAATCATGATCCCTAACAACCTTGTTAGACAATGAAATACGTGCATACATACATATATACACATTAGCATAATCATGATCACAACATAATTACCAGATATCATAAGGTCTAGGTTAATAGAATTCCCTTTATCCATGAAATGCATGCACAACATTGAGAACATTAGTTCATCATTTATACAATGTATCTAATGCCTCAAATACATTTACTTTACCTTTTCATTACCTTTCTCATGACTATCCTTCCACTGTTCATTTCTATCAATGGTCCCAACCAATCCAACTGGTTTTCACATTCTTTCCTTCAATTGTCCTTATATGTGAACGGAGCTTCCTCCGGGTCTTACATTACCTACTAGATTTCATTCATCTCTCTCTGAGCTCCATTAACTTCCTCCTTCCGAACCAATTCCCAAGACCCTGAAAACACAAAAGGAAATAACAAGAAACAAATAGGAATAAAGCCATGAAAGATAACAACAATACGACACCACAAAAAAATGGCATGGCCATGCACTAGACATAATCAAAACTGTAAATCAAGCATAAGAAAATCACAAAATACTAGAAGCACAAAACTAGAAACAAACACCATGAATCAATCCCATTTTTCGCAATGCGTCCAAGGGAAATTTCAACCTTATCCTTCTTCAAAATTTCATGCAATTTCTTCTTCCATGTTATCCCCTGCATCATATTGCCATAAACACATAACTATTAGTGCATAAATAAATATACAATATATCATTTACCTTACCTTGTTTTTCCAAGCACGTTTCCCTGTAATAGAACAGATCCATGTCATCTCAAGGGACTCCAATTCCCTTGATGGATTAAGCTATAACTAGAAACTAGATAATACACCCGTCAAATACATGTTCATGACTATAACACATATCCACATAATGTTAGACGAAATCAAGGTTAATACAACTTCCTGTATTCCAATTATTCATTCGTTTGGAATTGTGGTTTCCAAATCTAGCCAAATGAATTCTTGCCCACTTTCTTTCTTTTACCTTTACCTTGTTGCAACTGAGTCTTACTATGTACTGTCACATCAACCAACGAATAGTTATATAAAGAAATCAACTATTACCTTGTCATGCTAATACCAAGCATGTTTCCCTGCAACTATTTTCACATGTCAACCACATGTTCCAAGGATACAAACATCATGTCTATTAATTGAAATCAACCTTTTCCAAGACTAACAACCATGTCATAATCAACTAATAGTCATTAATGATACTACTACAACTAGCAACTACTTACACTCAAGCACATACTAGTTGTCTCAACACATAATGTGTTAGCACAACGCTCTTGAAACAAGATCATTCCTTCAGGAAATCTTATAAAAACATACTCATATCATGAAAGTAATGAAACATTTAGACAACATATATATGACATAATGGACACCAAACACTCAAACAAAAAATAAATGACATAATCAAACATTCAAACACCAAATATATGACATGTTGTCACTTAAAATCGCACTAGTAGCACAAGTGCTGCAAGGGAGATAGAAAGCCTCCTAGAGATAGCCTTTGGGTTGATTGTAGACCATTGCCTAGGACATCTTAAACAGAGGAGTGCATGAAAGGTTATATGTGAGGGGTCACTCCAATTTTCACGTAATGAAAGATAATAAGGGGGCTTGGTTCATTCCTCCAAAGATATGAGTTATGTATTTTAGGTACTTCCTCACACACACAGAGTTCCCAAGTGTATCACATAAAATAGCGAAAGCCGATTAATTCAAAGGGTATTACAACTTAATAAGATTGTAGCATAAATAAGAGAGGATTAGGAGAAATCATAACTCATCATATAGAGCCCAAAGCATCTAGAATTATATATTGAACACATAGAGCTACAAGCCATGGGAAATTCTACACTTGTTTGAGTTACAAGCAAGGATTATGGATTGAAGAGAGGATGGGTGCTATGATTCATATAGAGAAGTTTGAAGATATAACTTCAGCCCTTCATACATACATTATGCATTAATAAGTCAACACACATGGATCTATAAGGTAGCATGATATAATTTCTAGTAGTTATTATAGCATGAAAGCAGAGAAGAATATGAACGTAATGGAATTACATAGTGTTGGCTTGAAAGAGCCATCAGGAAAAAGACCCTGGGTTTGGGCACAGGAGGCCAACAGTGGTCCGTTGTAGTCTAGGACATCGCTGGAATTTTCACCTCACCCCGAAGGGCAAGGAGTCTCACCTGAGGAGTGTCGCGACCAAAAGGGAGAAGGGTTCAACATAGGATCGAGGGAATATCAACCGGGCATAGGCGAACACACACATATGTATCCATAATACGTGAAACAAAGATAACGATATCCTTAACTCATACACATAGATCGATTATAAATAACAAAGAACTAACAACATCCTTGCATCAATCTATGAATTACCATATAAAATACCCAGCTTAATCGCTCGAGTAGATCAGTTCTACAACCAAGTCCCTCGGATCCCAACACTCTCTCCTTCAGCATCTGTAATTGTGTACCTTGTCTGCAACCAACTCCTCCTTCCTCTGGCAGGTTCAACAACAACCTTCTTCCTCCCTAGTCTTCCACTTTTATGTCCTTCCTAGCTGCCTAGACTACTAGTCCTCGCTCGATTGCTTCCTCTCTTGGCTGCTTCTGCATCTTCCCATCTCCTTGGATGCCTTTGCCTTTCACTACCACTTTGCCACTACTCCTACACAAATGTTCGTTCCACCACCCAACCGTTGCTGCCATCTGTCTCTTTCCCACCCTTCGGTCAGTCAAAACTAGTCAAAATCTTTCAAAATTAACGAAGGCCCCAACAGGCCCTGATCACAATTTCTTGACTCGTCCCTGAGTAAAGTCATTTCGACCTCTGGCAATCCTGTTGCTACTTCCATGTGCTCTACAATTGGTGGCTGCGTTACTACTGGTGCTATCTCTAATGTCTACTATGTCGAAACTTATGCTGCTTAGATACTTGCTTGCGGAGTAGGTGCCTCTTCTGTCTCAATCCTAGCATGCGGCATGGAATTTGTTCCTGGGGCCCTTTATTGCCCTTGTGACTCCTCTGTTCCAAACGAAGGCTCCAACTTTGGGACTGAGGTTGTTGTTTGTTGCCTGAACTCAGTGTATCTTTTAATTTTTAGGTCCCAATTAGAGAGGATTGCATCACCGCCTTGAGTGAAGGCCTCGATCGATTGGAATGTTAGAGTTGTTGGCCGCTGTCCCTGCAGGTTGTCCCATTGTTGGCCACAAGTATCTGATTATCCATTTCGTCCTTGCTGATTCCTCCTCAATGCTATCAACTTGGGCCTGGAGGATGTCGATTTGCTCGTTGATTAGCTGCAGCTAAGAATGATTTGTACAATCCCTTTTGCTGGCAAATAGTGATTGAATCTATTCTCTTAACGGGTAGACCTGGTGGTTCTTTAGTGCTAAACTGCTTGACTAGCTGTGGACCTTTCCCATTAGGGCGTATTCATCGGTGAGGGCTTCAGCCAAGGCTTTTTTCTTCACTTCTAGTTCCCTAACCTTTCCTTCAACCGTCTGCACGTAGATTTCCACGAGATTTGGTAGTCCGGACCTTACCCTCTCAAGGTTCTGCCTCATCTCAGCATTTCTGGTTTCAAGGCGCGTGCACACTGTATGTATGTGATCACAACAATTGATCAACGTGCAGGCGGACATGTCTATCGGTGCTTCAGTGTTGGCTTCGGTGATGGTTGGCCGTATTGATTGGAACCATTGTGTAATCTGATCCACCTGTGCTTGCAATACTGTGTTTGCTTACCGTAGGCGATCTCATTCCTCTGTCACTATGAGCAATTGTTTCCTCTGATGTTCATGTTCTTTAGCTAGGTCTTCATGGAGGCTCTCGGCCTTGTGAGCTGCTTGTTGAATAAAATAAAATAATTGGGTCGATGACCAGTGATGGAGTGCATTAGCTTGCATTGTGGTTAGTTCCGGGAATTGTTGTTGTAGGGGTAGGCCGCTTGCAATGGAATTATCTACATGGAAGGCATGTGAGTGTTCTTGCTGGGATGGTGGAGTGAACTGTGGCGTGGCTGGAGTAATGTTATGGTTTGGAGGGACTGCGAGCTTTAAAGGGAGAGTGGGCAAGTACGGGTCAGTACTTTCTCTCTGCCAAATGGTATACAGGCATCTCCCTACTGGTGGGTCCAACCCAAGAATTGGTGCTACACTATCTACTGGTGGCGTTACTATGGTCAAGGTGGTGCCCTCTATTTGACCGACTGACTGAACTTCTGCTTTTGCAGTAGTCCTTTGATGGCTAAACGGGAGGATCTCGCACAGGGTCACGGAAGTGGAAGCGGTTTGCAGGGATATTTCCTGCAATGGTTGTAATGCTGTGGATGTAGTGGCAGGGATCTCCTCGGCTATGGTGGTTGTGGGAATTGGCTATTTGACCTGAACAGTGAGGTCAACGACTGGAGCTGGAGGGTTAATTTTCGGCTTTTCAGTAGCCAACTTTTTGACTAGTGGGGTTTGGATGACTCGCTTCTTCTGTGGTTTGGGGACTGTCATCTGGGAGGGAGCCTGAGCTACTCCCGAAGTGCCATAACGTGTGGTGGCGTTACAATGGGGAAAAGCATGGTGGAACCTTGAAAGTTCTCAAGATAGTCACTCTCCCCTAGCTCGAAGCTGGCGACTGTCCTTCTTGCTTCGAACATTTTCTCTTCCATTTGGATCAGCATCGGTTGGAGTACTTCATCAGCTACCAGCTTTCGATTGCTCTCTACCCCATCTCCCTCTCAATCTTGCTGCATCAGGGCTCTAAAAAGGTACCTTGGCTTCCCTTCTCTTACTTTGCAAGCCACTCTTGTCCGGGATTCTAGTTCTTTGCGTAATGCTTCCTATGTCAGGCTAAACCTCTGCGTCCTCAATTTGAATGTGATCAAGTTGACACACCACGTTCTCAGGTAAGTGTGCACGTGGGAGGCTCCAAACTAGAGCTCCCCTGAGAACTCATCCAAGAGAGCCTTGGCTATCCTCTCAGTGGACTGAATGGCATCCACCATCTACTCGTACCAGCTCTTGAAATCTCTCTCATTGATCTCCTTTGTGTTGGGATCCCCCAATGCCTTCCACAGTTCGTACCTAAGTGTGATTGGTTGGTCTTCAGTAATGGTTGTCATTTTCCTTTTTGGTGGTGGCCTCCATTTCCACATTGCTAGTGCCATTACCAAGTATCCAAACACAAAGCCAGTGCTCCTCTTGTAGACATCTTCACAAGCCTTGAATAGTTCGTTGAGCATGAAGGCTGACCAGTTGAGTACTTCTCCTTGGCAGCAGTGTTCTGCAATCGAAACAATGTCCAAGGTGCACTCGTTCCTCGTGAAATGCCTCATTGTTTTTCCTGTGATAAGATAGCCAGAAAACCTGATATTATCTTTGTTGATTCTGTCCAGCTTCGCGCCCTTCCCACCTTGCTCTGTCTTGTATCTGGTGTAGATGTTTTCCTTCGTCTGCTTCTTTCCCCACTTTACCCTGGCTTGGAACGCTGTGCTAACTGCATTCCTAACTTCTTCCATCCCAATGAATCGATAGATATCCTCGACATGGGTGGGGTATTCCTTGTCCAACCATAGCGACCCACCATGCATCCTGCTCGCCAATAATTTTGTGCACTGCATGGCAGCGAATTGGGTGTCAAATATGGGAAAATTTCATAGGTGGAATAGCGTGGACCTCTATATCCTTTTGAGCTCATCTCTAATTTTGGAGGCCATGGTGCCATCCTCCCTTTGAAATTATTCTACATACACCTCCCTCTTCATGGTTGGAAACTGGAATCCATCTGTGAAGTCAATGTCGATCAGATTCGACTTGTCATACTTACCATATAGATCGTCCACTGCTTCAATTCGTGCATCAAGAGAGTTATGTGGGACTGATATTATTCCTTTCGCCATTTCTTCTCTTCTGCGGTAAACTATCTATACTAGAGGTTTCTTGCTTCTCTTCCTCTACCCCTGTTCTTCAGAGTGATCCTGGAATTCTTCTGTGGTTTGAAATTCTAGCGTTCCCTGCATCCTCCTGCGATTTATGTAGCCAAATATGATAGGACATCCCTTGACTAATGAGGCTTTAATGAACTAATTACTCCAACGACCTTTCTATGTATTCTAGCCATATTTTGCTGTCGTCAGCCGACTGGTACATGACAACTATGACGTGGTCTGAAAGGTACAGAGTGGGCTGCATGGAATCTTTATTTTGTCATGATGGGTTTATTTATTAACTAATTCCATGCTTAACGAGGAAGATTTTGCGACCCTATCTTGACAGTTTCCTTATTGATTACTTAATCAGGAAATAACTACTCGTACGGTGGATGGGACGGGTGCTTGTGCGGCCATCAATTCTGGAAAAGGTTCGGACGTACTTGTATTCTACTGATGAGGGTGACATGTGTGGCTACTATCTCTACTAACTAGGCCTACCAATGTGACCCTTGACACTATCCACCCTCTGGTGACTTGGCCTACTTATATGACCGTTAATACTACCCCCCCGACCACAAATGGGTTGCAGTATTCCAAGCATGGCTGCAACCTTATTATTCGAACTAATAATATATATATCTATATATTATATATATAATATATATATATATATATATAATATAATATATATACTTGCAGAAGAGTTTCAGGCGTGCGTCATTCACCCATCCCTGCAGTAGGAGTCCATCCAGTTGCGCAAGTCTTACCGCGCCCGATTCTTTTATTTCTATGATTATGAATGGGCCTAACTAGTGCATTTGTAGTTTTCCTAGGAACTTCAGGAACTTGCTGTCATAAAGGAGCACTTGGTATCCGACTTCAAATGATTTCTTCTTGATGTGCCTATCGTGCCAAGATTTGTGTCTTCATTGCTCAGCTAATTGATGGAATTCTGCTAGGAATCGGGTTTCATCGATTTCCATCACTTGGCTCAGCCTGTTCCGAAAGGCATTGCTACCCGTCATTCCTGTAGCCTCTAAGATTAGCATGCTATGTAGTATAAATTCCGCTAGTACCACCGCCTCTCTGCCATACGCAAGCTGAAATGGATTTTGTTTGTGGAGTCTTTTTGCTGTTGTCCTATATGCCCACAAAGTTGCTGGAATTATTTTGTTCTAGTTGGTAGATACGACTTTTTTTAGCCCTTTCTCCAGTATTTTGTTAAATGCTTCTACTACACTGTTTGCTTGTGGATGATAAGGACTACTCTTATTATGATGGACCATAAAAGTTGTTAACATAGATTCAATTTTTTTGTTCAAAACGTGGGTACCCTCGTCACTTGTGAGGCTCCTCCAGCATCTGAACCTTGAAATAATATTTTCAAAAATGAATCTTGCCGTTGTTTCTGTTGTGCAGTCTTTCACTGGCATGATCTCTGCCCATCTTGTGAGGTATTCTGTCGCTGTGATTATGTATTAGGCTCACGAGTGTCTTGCTGGTGGAGAAATTGGCCCAATGAAGTCTATTTCCCACATATCAAAGATCTGCACCGAATGGATGAGGTTTAGTGGTAGCTCATTATAGTTGGGGTACACTAATATGGGGGAACTTACTAACCTTTCTTTTAGTTTCTTCAATGTTGCTTGATAGTCCATAGTCCATATAAATTCTTCCATCTTCCTTAGTAATTTCTCCATTGGGGTTGTTTTGGCTGTGTAGTTCCTGATGAACCATCTGTAGTACCCTGTGTGGCCTAGAGTTTCCCTTAGTTGTTTCACGTTACGCGGTGGTTCCATTTGGACAATTGCTGCTACCTTGGTGGGGTCCACGCAGACTCCATATTTGTAGACAATATGGCCCAGTAGAGTTCCAAAGGGGACTGCGAAAACAATTTTTTTTAAATTTAAGGAGATCTGCAATTGTCTACACCTCTCGAACATCACTCTCAATAAGCTAGTATTCTTCTTCAATAGCTTGTATATTGTCTAGTCGTCCATGTAAAATTCTAGAAACTTATAAATGTAGTCTTGGAATGCAGTTATTTCAATCCTTGAGAAGATTGTTGGTGCATTCTTTAATCTGAATGGCATTACATTGTTTACATATGACCCCCACTCTATCGTGAAATTTGTTTTCCTTTTGTCTTCCTTGGCTATCCGGACCTGTCGGTAGCCTGAGAACCCATTTGTGAACGAGTATGCCTCATTCCCCGCAACATTGTCTAGGACTTCGTCGCTGAATGGTGTGGGGAACGGTTCTTGCATGCATGCATTTTTCGGGCTTCTGTAGTCGACGCATACCCTAATTTCGGTCACATCCTTCTTGTTCTGAATAACTATGGGGCTTATCCAGTCAGCTTCATCTACCAGAAATATGATCCCTGCATCCAACATTTTGTCAATTTCCATTTTAACTTTCTCTTTTACCCTTGGGTTTAGTCGATATGGTTTGTGCTTTACTGGTCAGACAACTGGTTTAAGAACAATTTTAATCTCTCCCAGGTTATATTTTATCCCCTTGAGTTCTACTACTAAAGCTGGGAACAAGTCCTGGTATTCTTGTAATAAATCAAAAATTTATTTGGTGGTTTGTTTGTACCAGTAATCTCCCACTGATATTATCTTAGGCTTATCTTCTGTCCCCACATTCAATATTCTCAGCTTCACTGGTAGGATATGGGTGCCTTCCGTCGAGGGGTTCTCCCAAATCCCTCTTTCTCCCTCTGTTTCTTCAAAGGCAAGGTGTCTAAGCCCCTCCAATCCATCCTCTTCTGGTTTTGCATCAATTTTGTCGCAGGTCACAAATCCTAACGATTCCATATCATACAAGAACTGAAGAAATTTTTCTTCGTGCTCCCATTCAACTAGTGTCTCTAAGGTGAACATTATCCCCTTCGCCGCCTAGAGTACCTCTGTCATTTTTTCCTCACTACTTTTGAATGAAAAATTGTCAACGAACTATGCTTCTAAGGTATCCCAACTAGCCGTTTTTCGTCGTAGCTCCTCCTAGATATACCAAGCCCCGGGGATAGTGTTGAGGGCATGTATAAACACATGTACCCACAGATTCCTTGGCAGTTCCTGGCTTTCCCCGTTGGTCATGAAATTTTTTATGTTCTCCTCAAGACTTGAATTCCCTGTGTATTCCCCTTAATATTGTGGTCGGTCATCTTTCCTACCAAACCTTTCCTTCATTTCATTCTTAGCGTCCCTCCAGTATTTTAGTGCTTGGCAGTGTGCCTTCCACCATCTTGTTGGCATTACCATAAGCGTAATGTCTATAAAGGGAATTCTCTGGTCTTCTGGTAGGTCCTGGTCCATTCTATCTAAGAACTAATCTATTGGATCAAGGCCACAGTTCTTTTGGTTGACGCCCCTTCCCATGTCTCTCCAGTTACTTGGCTTATCATTGCACATCATCGAGTTGTCATTTTGTATCCACCTGCTGCCATGCATCCCATGCAACTTTTGAACCAGATTTCAAGCTTTGAATGGTTCTACAACTAATAGATCCTCCGGCTGGAGGATTTATGTAGTCCTCCCTTTTCCCTGTTGTGAGCGTATATAGCTAGCCTAACACCATCGGTTTGTCCTTGTCATCTGTTGGCTCTGTAAACCTCGGTCCCTGGTAGGAGTCTAATGGATGGATCACCCTTAGCCCATCTACTTCAAAAATCATTAGCTCATTCTTCAAATCTATGACAACATAGATTTTGTATGCCCAGTCAATCCCCAAGAGTGTTAGATATAGATCTTTATCCCCCACAATGTCAATTACTTCAAACTCGGTGTGTATTTTCACCCCTGCTACATCAACCTCTACATTTTCCAATCTCCTGATAGGAAATATAAAATACTGGTTCACCATTCTTAATTGAATTGGCGAGTACTTCAGTTGTGGCTTCCCCATTGCCTCCCAAGTCTTCCTGGGTAGGATGTTTACATCCGATCCTAAATCTAGCATGGTGTCCTTTATCTGGAATCCTTCCACTTGCAAATTGATTCAAAACTCCTTTCTCCTTCTTTTCTTATTCCGCTTCACTCTCTTGGAGACTTTCTTTGGCCAGGTTTCACATGGTTGTCCTGCTTCCTCTTTCTCCATGGATATTGCAACCTTTAAGATTTTCTACAATTTCTTCAGCATGGCCTCATCTTCAACAATTTTCAAGAATAATTTAAACCATTCCCCAATTGGCTGGGTGGGAGAGGGCTCATGGACTTGTGGTCTTCGGCTGCCCCTATCTTCGGTCATTCCCTTCAATAATTTGGATGCTTCTTGGTAATACTGTTTTTGGCGCTCGCGCTGATATGCCCTTCATGGTGACGCTGCTTTAATGATTAATGGGGGTTCCTTGGCATAGTGATCCTCCCCTATCTTCTTCCCTCCTCGAGTGACTATATTAATATTTGTCATGGGGAAGCCCTCATCAGTCTGAGGCTCAAAATTCACCAAATTGGCCCCTTGCTGTTGGGTTCTCTCTTCCCACTTCGTAATGAGCTTCGGGCAATCCTCTGTCGCATGGGTGTTAACTCTACAATGCGAACACCAAGGTCTTCTTGGGAGTGGGCATTACCTTGCAACATGTCCTTCCTGATCGCAGTTGTAGCACCTTAAGGGTCCTCTACCTCCCATTCTTCCTCCACATACATTTCCTCCTCGCCCCCCTCAACTCACTTCATTGACCCTCAATGTGGATTTGTCCATTCTTTCTGCTAGAGCATCCAATGCTTGGCACTAATCTGGGTGATGAGTTGTCGATGCATAGAACTCACAGTAGTTTTTATTGGGGACATTATAATACTTTTGTAGAATTGGACACATTCATGGCAGGTGTCCATATGTCCTACAAATCTCACAGAAGTTTACGTTATTCCTTCCTGGGAAAGGTCCTTGTGCTCTGATTGTCGTAACTCTTGCAGTGGAAGGGGTCCCTGACGACCCCGCCATTCCCCTGGTTGATTAATTCCCCGCAATTGTGGGCACTCCGTCACAACATGTCCTTCCACCAGGCAATGGGTGCACCAAACATTGGGCCTGGCTAGTCATATGGGCTAGAGATCCATCAGCTTCTCAGTCAAGTTCGTGATCTAGCTTTGTAGGCCCATGATCGCTGGATCTTGCAAACTTGTGCCTCCCCGGTATTCATGGGGATATCCTGCCATTTCTTCCGTCCGGGAGGCTTGCTCTAATGCATCCTGCAGGGTTCCTATCTTCTGTTGTTTCAGCGATGTTCTGGTTAAGGGAAAGAGTGCCTTGATAAACCAGTCCCGCTGGTGGTTTGGGTCCAGGGTGTAACTCAACTTGGTGTTGGCATCCTTAAACTTTTGCATGAGCTCCCAAGGTGTCTCACCCTCCCTCTACTTAATTTACCATAACTATGCTAGCCCCTGCTAATTTGTCTGGGGCACCTTGAATTCCTGCACAAATCCCCTCTTAATATCATCTATGGTGGGATTTTGGTTCTGCTCTGCCCACTTTATGAACTAGCGTAGAGCCCGTTCCCTTACCATGGTCTGGAATTCCACCGTCTAAACATTATCAGGAGTCTGATGGGCCCTCTAGATGGCTTCACAAAGGCACCAGTGCTGCTCCACATCCTCGTTCCCCTTTCCTGCAAATTCCGATTATCTAGTAAATGATCCTGCCATATTGCTCTGAGTATGGGATAACAACACCAAAACTTTGCTTCCCGGATGTTGTGATCCCTGTAGTCCCAAGTTAATACTATAGCCATTTCTTGTACTACTTCCGATATTGAGAATGGTCCTATATTTCTCTCGAGCACTATATACTCGCACTGTCATGGCTAAGCTAATGACAAATTCTTCTGGCTTGTAATAAAGTACCAGGGGAAGGTCGAGGAAAATTCCACTTATATTTCAGGTTGGGGATGCTGAATTTAGATGGATTCTTTCTCCTCATCTAACAACCTCCTCATCCCATCGCCCTCATTGTCATAATCTCTTTTCTCATGCCAACATGGTTGTTGATCTCGTGAGTCTTCTTCCGCAACTTGCAGGGAGGATTTCCCGTCTATTCCATGTTGCAATTCCACTACTGCAACCTTTCGAGACGCTCCTCCTCTGGTCTCCTGTTGCGACCCTATTTTCGCAACTTGCAGGAAAATTCCTTCCTCCTCTTCCTAGTTCCATCATTCCTCTCTCCCACACTTGGGTTGCCTAGCACCATCTTCTCCCTTCGCCTCAACTCGGGGTTTTCCCATCACCACTCCTATTTGGTGGGGTCCCCTCTTTCTCTTCCCTAGACCCTGAGCCGCTCTTGCCTGCCACTTGTCCACAAGCAACACCCTCCTTTGTGCTCTAACATCCCTAGCTCTCTTCACTCCTTCTACATCCATCCCCTCACATCATCCCTATCCCTTTGTAGGCAACATTTCCCCCTGTAATTCCTTCCCCCGATACTAGGGTTTTACGCTTCCATCCCGACAGTGGGTAAAGATAGTAGTCCTTCCGTTATCAACTCCCGCCTCAACTTGGAGCTGAACACAACCTCTACCTTTGAGAAGGACTAGTAGCTCTCCGCAGAAAACTTGACCACGTACCCCTCCACCATATTCTTCACCCAGAAATCGACTGCTCTCATCCGATCGTTATCCAGTTGTTGTAATAATGCAGTATCGAATGGAGTTGAACTATGGCAAACTGTTGCTGAGCCACTTGACTGACTCTGCCTCTTCAGCTCTCTCAACCAATTATATAGGTCCTTAGGGAACTTGCACCAAAAAATTTCATACTAGTCATCTATGCTATCAATGTATAAAATCCCCTCATGTACTTTTCCAATCGGTTGATTCCTATGGGCAGCTTTCTCTGCCACAAATTGATCTACTTTATGGTTCCACTAGTCTCTATTCTATATTTTAAATATCCTTGACACCATATTTTGAACCAGTTCTCTCAACTTTGTGTCCCGACAATGAAACCATTTGTTGGCTCGAAAGAGTCATCATGGAAAAGACCTTGGGTTCAGGCACAGGAGGCCAATAGTGGTCCACTTTAGTCTAGGAAATTTCCGACATTTTCACCACACCCCAAAGGGAAAGGAATGACACCCGAGGCATGCCACGACCAAAAGGGAGAAGGGTTTAACATAGGGTTGAGGGAATATCAACTGGGCACAGGCGAACACACATATATGTATCCATAATACATGAAACAAATATAACAGTATCCTTAACTCATAAACATAGATCCATTACAAAGAACACAAAACTAACAACATCCTTGCATTAATCTATGAATTACCATATAAAATACCGACTCAGTTGCTCAGGTGGATCAATTCCGCAACCAAGTCCCTTGGATCCCAGCACTCTCTCCTTCAGCATCTGCAACTGTGTACCTCATCTACAACCAACCACTTCTTCCTTTGGCGGGTTCAACAACAACCTTCTTCCTCCCTAGTCTTCCCCTTTTATGTCCTTCCTGCCTGCCTGGACTGCTAGTTCTCGCTCAACTCCTTCCTCTCTTGGCTTCTTTTGTGCCTTCCCATCTCCTTGGTTGCCTTTTCCTGCTACTTCCACCTTGCCACCACTCCTCTACAAATGTTCATTCAACTACCCAACCGTTGCTATCGTATGTCTCTTTCTCGCCCTTCGGTCAGTCAAAATTGGTCAAAATATTTCAAAATTAACGAAGGCCCCAACACATAGGAGGATAACATACTGTAATACTAAGAAGGGGGAATCACCACCATTTCTTTGATAGTATGAAAGATCTACCTATGTAAATTAATACAGTTTGAAATACAAGTCATTCACTTACGGATTTATGAGCCAAATTGGTATCATAAAGTTCAGACCCATTGGGTGAGAAATTATAGAATCATTGTATAATTTTTCTTTCCCCTATTTATAAGAAGGGGGGAAGAACTTGGGTTACAATTAAAAAAATATCTTGGCCTGAGCTTCAATTGTTTCTCAGAATAGCTGTCTCGGCCAAAGTAAGGTTCTGTTTCCCAAAGATTGCAATCGAGATCTGTTCCCTTTCCCGGAAATAAGAAACTACAGAAAATAATAAGAAACAGGAGGAAGATGGAGGAAGAGGTCCTTTGCAGTTCTTGTGAAGGCTTCTGATCAAGCTACATCTCTATCATCATGCTCTTTTTTATTGCTGAGGCGGTTCATTGTCCATTCTCCCTTAAATGCCTTAAGCGCTGACTCTGGATGCATGCTATGAGAGGGCCATATCTTGAATGCACCCATCCCTGGCTTGAATGCTCCATAATTCCATTCAACACCCCAGGTGTCGACCCATACGTCCTTTAATGCTCTACGCAATCCTTTTCGGTGCTCTGATACAACTGGGGATGCGTTTTATGATGTAATAAGGAGTTTGTTGGGTGTGGGCCTTTAACACAGAAATAAGACAAAACAAGGGAGTTCCGACTTCCCTTTAAGGCCTCATGCTTTTAGCCCCTTTCTACGACTTCCTTCATATGACCGGGGGCTATGACAAGGGGCTTAGCCCTTATGCGCTAAGGCCTTCAGGCTCCCGTCCCAGGGGACTTTTTCCTTTGTTACTTGGAATCCCAAACCCCGGTGCTTGATAGAATTTTACCTTTAGCCTTTTCCCCTTGACACTTGTGATCACTGATCTATGGGATAAAGTGTTGAATGAGGACGAGTCTTTTGAAAAGTATAGACCTGACATCCATATAAATCCAGTGTCTAAAATATCGTGTCCAATAATCCTTAGCAGCATGTCCTGCATTGTCTAAGTACATAGGATTTTGCTGAGTTTCAGTGGCTTAACAACCTATTTTGGTCAACTTGTTTTCCTCCCACTGACAGGCTGACATTTTGGAATTAACCATTTTGTGGCTGAGGTGCTCACCTAGAAAATTGCACAAGTCTGGAGGGGAACCAAACTTCCCTCCAAAAATTCCACAATCCAGCTGGGCTATAGAAATGTGCAAACCATCTAGGCAGCCTTCCCTCTCAAAAATGCTCAATTCAACCCAACACTAGGCTTCATCTCAGAAAATGCACAATTCTGACTAACAACCAGGGCTTCAATCCAGAAATTACATAATGCAAGAGGGACAAACTAGTATTGCTCAGCCTAGAAACTGTGAAATTGTCTTTTCCACGCTTGCAAACTGTTGCATGTGTTCCCATATTGACCGGTCCCCTCCAGGATTGAGCAATCTCGATTTGCATTCATGGGTTGCCTTTTTCGAAAAAGAAAAAAAGTGAAAAAGAAAAAAAGAATCCCTAGATTTTAGGGATCCATTTTAACAACTGGTGGTTACATACAAAAGCCGTTTGGAAACCTTCATCCAAGTGTCAATTTTCCCTAGCTTTGTGGCATGCGTGTCATAAGCCTCGATCTTATCAAACTTATTTTTTTGACACTTCAGAGCTCATTCCTCACATTGATCTTGGATCTCTGACATCCCACAACGCATCAAGGAGCATTAGGCACATTCAGCTCAACTTTTTCCAAGTAAGTCTGCTTTTCATGTCTTTTGCTTCTTTTCTGTCACTTTTTGTATTTCACTTTGTGTGAATGTTGTTTTCTTGGTTTTGTTGAACACCTGCTATCGTTTTAATGCATGTTAGCTTATAGAAGCATTGTTTCAATTTTTTCATTACATCTCACTATTGTTGCATGCATGACATTGTTTCTACACTAATGGCCGTTGTTGCAGAGACTCGCTTCACACACATGATTATTTTCCCCTTTTCTGAATCCCACACTCATTGTTTTCATGCATGATCATTCACTCTTTTTTACAATTAGCTTCAGCATGCATTCATAAATTTTCATGTTTTCAGTCACCCGGGGGTGGGTCTAGGCTGTCTTGGCCAAGACCTTGCCTTTCCTGGCTAGAAATGTGCATTTCTGAGAGTGAAGGCTCTTCCTTCCCTCCAGAAACTATGCAAAGTTGACCCAACATTGGCCTCCAGGATTTCTTTGAAGAATTCTAGGAGGTAGTGCCTTGCTGATTGAAACTATGCATTACGCAGTTTTAGTACTCCGCTGGCCAGGATGGAATGTGCATTGCACAGTTTAAGCTGTCAGTTAGCATCCTGAAAACACATATTATTCCTTGTACATTTTTGGCAGTCAGTCTCCCAGCCTCATGATGAAAATTGTGCAATCTTTCTAGTCAGTCACTCGGGTATGTTGCATGTTAGTCCTCAAAGTGGTGTTGGTTTTCAACTAATAGATTTCTTTCCATGATTGTTGCTATGTCTCTAGGTATCATAGGTGTTCGTCCATATCTCAATATTACATGTACAATGGCCTCCAAGAGAGCAGGGTCAAAGGACACTAATGAGAGCGCAACTGGAGATGCAGTCGAACAAGTGTCTATGAGCTTGCTTATCTACGAAGACACCAAATTGTTCATAGATATCAAGATGAAATGGAAGGACATCAACGATACATTCTTAGGCACATTTGAAGAAAATCTAGAAGACCACAGGGTCTATGTCAATATTCACAAGTCTGGCTTGTATTAGATTGCATGCAGGTATCCCGCATTTCCATGTGCAGACATGATCCACTGGATTGTCTCACGTACTGATCATGAGATAATGGTGTTGAGCAGTTCTAGTGGAACACAACTTTCTACCTTCGGGGTGAAGGAATTTCAGGATATGTACCATTTGGAATAGTCAGTGATCACTATGGAGAAACCCTTCAGCACACCCAACAGGAGTGCAAACTCAAGAGTTATCTTGAAGAGCTGGGTGAAAGAGCCAGCCAAGTTCAGGAAAACACCCGGCCATGTTTACAGGACAAAGATACTGCAAAATTCATATTAGTATTTGGTCATCTTTGCATGCTTCTTATACGGCCAAGAGAGCACAGAGACCTTGCTACAGAATTGGGTGATCGTGTTGGTTCAACTGGCGAGCGAAGGAAGACCTTGTAACTAGTCTCACATGTTGGATCTCATGTTGTAGGAACAAGTGACAGAAGCTCGACACCTCCCTAAGGGTCAGCAACCAAATATATACATGTCCACTTACATACTAGATGCAGTTTGTGCACGTCAGTAGTTCCTAGGCTGCGGTTGAGCATGGACACCTTCAAAAAACTCTGTGCACACTTATTGCATATTGTTCTCTGAATTCAATTTCCATGGAGTTATCATATAGTTGTTAGACCACTTTGTCACCCTAGTGTACAATATGATATTTGAGTAGGATCCACCTTGCGTGTTGCAGGTAGTGATGGAAGCATTGATCGACATAGCAAATTGGTATGCCTCATCCCTTGGACCTTCATATGGATGTACAATGCAAAGAAGGCTTCACAGGTTCTACTAAAGTTTTCCATGGACAAGCTCGTCATGCAATAGGTGTCATCTCACATCTCCATAGGGTTTTCAGTGAGACTGCACAGGAAGAAGAAGGCACCTTGGCTTGCTCTTCCTTTGCGGATCAGGTTGTATGAGATACAGAATCTTATACATGCTGAGGTCGAGATGGAGGAATTCAAAAGATTCACCTTCGACACCAGAAGTTTCAATCTGTATGACCCGCATCCCTTAGTGAAGGAAAACTATACGAGAGTGCAACATCCTTGGATCCACGGGGTGTGTCATTGGCCTGAGGAAGATCCATGGAGATACTTTTATCACTCCTCCAGGTTCAATGAACCGATCGACATAGCTATAAAGTGGTTAGCAAAGAAGAGGGAAGCAACATCATCATGAACGACAGAGGGTAACAGACCTGTGCATGACAAAGGCAAGAGGAAGGTTGTTCACAACATAGAGGGAGAGCAGAGATGCAAGTTCAAAGTAGATCCACTTGTGTTGAAAGCATCTTTGGAGATTGAGGCTAAGAGGCAAAAACACGACAAGAGGATTGTGCAAATGCTAATAGAGAAACAAAGGATGGAGGAAATAGAAAAGGAGTTGTAGGAGTTGAAGCTATAACTCTGAGAAGACTAGGAGCTACGCAGAAGAGAGAAGGAACCACAACAGAGACAGGTACAGAAGGAGGCACAACATGCACAGATTAATGAAACTGCACCCATATAGGTTATAGATTCATCTGAGCAGCTAGCACGAAGTAGCTAGGGTGAGTAGTCGCAGGAGCGATAATTAGCTCAAGGGATTGAACATATGCTAGAGAAAATGGACATGGATATGCTCCATCCAGAGTCAGATCATGATATTGAACTCATGCCTCAGAAACAAGAGGTCACCCCACTGACTTCACTAGATTTGGAAGTAGAGCAAGTCTAAGTGATGAAGGAGAGACAAAAATCCTTGAAGAAAATCTAGAGGCGGAGATGCACAACATATCTTTTGACGAGTCACAACACATATTTGTTTAATATCCACATATCTCCTGCATAGTTTGAAGAATGATTGATTGTATCTGATGTGCACAAGCATCCAACATCATTGGTTGATGCTACCAAAGCGTATGTCAAAGCCACCATCTCGAGTGTTAGATTCTTGATAGTTGAGAACGAGCGTATGGCTAAGGAGTTACAAGTAGCCAAGCACGAATGAGAACATGTTACAACGTCCACCAGAGCAGAGTTGAGGAGAGCGATAGTAGATGAAGTATCATCTCTCGAGGCAGTCATGCAGATGTTGCACTCTAGATTCGTCACCGTGCATAAGTCAATTTAACATATCAACAGTTGGCAGCAGTATTGTGCCAGGAGAGCATGCATCTTATCAAATTTTCACACTGCTATCAATCACATGCAAGCATGGACAATGAGGTACAAAGGGTCCCCATTTCACTTTCCAAAGATGATGAAGCCAAAGGCAGTAGAGTTGAAGGCACACATCTAGAGTCATATTCGAAACTATGAGGAACTCTCGTAGCTCATCACTAGTTTGCAGGCTTCACATGCACGAGTGTTCAGAAGCATGGATTTCATTCTGCACACGCACACGATCCCATCCATTGGCACACTCACCGAGGTGAAGTCAAAGAACCAAGTCTGACTGGAGCTAGTCATGTACTTTGATGAGTTGATGTGCATAGCCACCAGCGCAGACACTATGCATCAGTATGTTGCTGGCCTGGTTTCACTCAAGGAATGATGCACTTGTTATTAGATGAGTTAGACAGAGGTGGAAAATCATTGTACCCGGATGCAACGGAGGCAAGAATGCATTTTCAGCAGGATGCCACCATTGACCGCATGGACACCATAATAGCCTAGCAATCTTGGCATCAGTTCACCACCATCGATCATCACAAGAATCTGGAAGCGTTGTTATTCCCGTAGCTATCCGAGTCTTAGTGATATATTGCATGGCTTGCTCAAGCCTATTTTGTCTCACATGGGTACATGTGAAGAATGTAATGCAACATCTTGTAAAAGTGAAAGACCGAGTGTCGATAGTAGAATGTAACAATCATGTAGTAGCTGAAGAGTTATGATGGTAGGTGAAGAGTAAGGGGAATGTCAAGGGTGACCCCACCCTTTGCTATTTATAGAACCTCATAACTCATTGTACAAGCTTTTGGGAGCCAAGCTTCCTATAGGTGGATCGTAGAGAAATCTTGGAGTGTATTGTAACGAGCCTTGGTTTCTCCACAGTGCAGAGCTAGTATAATGCTTTGGAGGAGCATGTGGCAGTGACTGTAACATTTTTCTATCGGGACTAGTGGTTGGTCATAGTTGTATGTATGAATGGATCTTTCACTTTCTTAATATAACATAGCCAACACATTTCATGCATATGTTTTCATTGTAATTCAACTATCTTGGTTACTCTAATGATATATTTAGTTGTTGTTTACGCATGTATTAATGGAATTTTCTATATATGTTTTTATGAATCTTATTGAAATGTGCTATAGTTATAACCATCACTTTGGATCATTGGATAACTTGCTTTCCAACTTCTGATGTTTTGTTGTTCAAGTGTTCCCTTTCAAGCTGCATGCTACCACATGTTTCCATGGGGTGCACTCATCACCCAATTCCATGTGTTAGAGCCATTCATGCACCTTCCATGACTTGCTGCACATGTCATACACTTACTACCAATAAGGACATCTTATTCACCTCTGCGCGCAACCGTGGTCAAGGTGATACCATACTACCCCACAGTTGGGACTCCTACACCAAACACTCTAAGGTCTAGTTGGGACTTCGAGATCCCCTAACATGTTGGTGAGTCCAACACCATCAAAACCTATCAAATTTAGTTCATTATCCATGAGCTTGATCTAGGAACTAGTAGTACATTGGAGCTTGCAGATCTCAGTGGTAGGCTTCTTCGCGATTGACACTGGGTTTACATCATTGGCTCCTGATTGGTCGATTTCACTGGTGTTCAATGTCATCTCATCTATTCACACTTAGTGGACTGTACTAGATACCTTGGGGTCCATTTTACTCATTGGAGGACTCCCTCACATATGTTACCAATTTAACTCATTGGCTGGCAATTAGGCGGTTTCTACCATGCTCGACATCAACTCATCTATTTGCATTATGTAGATTCATACCATTGATCTTATGTCGAAGAACCTAACTTAGGGACATCTCACTCTTATACAACATCCTTCCTAGGCTGTGTTGGAGTTATGTATCATTCATGTACTTTGAGCACTATCTTGAGACACTTCTTTTTCTATCATGTGTCCATAGTCCTGCTTATGTATGTTGTGATAGAGATCCACATTGTATTTGCGGGTGGCTATGCTCTATCTATTGTGTCACATGGATCCATTGTGTATGTCTTCATGGCCATGTCTAGCATTTCATGTCATGGATCCAAAATGTATGTTTTTGCCTCCATGTTCAGTACTCCTTTATGACAGAGCATGGGTATGCCCACCTTGGGGATGTTATCAACATAGTTGAGACTTCAACACTTGAGTTCCTCTGATCCAACTTTGTAGTCTTGTCTCCTTCCTCCCATCTTGAGCATTGAGTATTATTGTAATGCATTTCGGCCATCAATTTATCTTTTGATCTCATGCATTAGGGGGAATATATTATAACCTTATTTTCCACTCTATTTTAGTGAGAGAAACCCAATATCAACTTACATCAGTTGTTTAGATAAAATTCATCCCTTTTCACCTTTTCTTTTACTTATGTGAGATTTATCCCATGATAAAAGGGTGGAATTACATGATTGGGTTATTTCTCACCAAGAGGAAAGGGGGTTAGATCAAGTATCTACACTATAGCGCGAGAGCTCTGTTGTATAAGGAGAGGAGGCCATGATACAATCTTGAGGAGAGGATATCCTTTTCTAGAAGGTATATTGATGTACTTTCACTTATATGGTTAATAAAAATATATGTTCCTTCCCCTTATATCAGTTTTGCAGTGATTTATATGTGTGATTTCTAGATGTTTTGAGCTGACGATCTTCTGTGTAGGATCACTTGTCATCTCTATTTTATTTTGTTTCTGTGTAGGATTTGGATTAGGAGTGAATGAAAGAGATCACTTAATTGGAGTGTAAGGATTCTGAATTAGGCCCAAAACCCTTCACCAACCTACGATGAGGAAAGGTACTTGCTCATACTTTGTAGCATTAGAAATTGCATCGAAAACTGCATGCATAACCATCTAGATTGGGTATTGTTATCATATTATCTTATCCATTCTCTTTTGTTTTCTAGTGATCTCAATTGGGCATGAGATCGCTGAGAAATAGCTCCTTGCATGTAAAATTCATTTCAACAATCCCCAAGTCCTCATGCCCTCTCAATTTATCAGATTTTAGGCTAATCTCCCTCTACAACCTCACTTATAAGCTTATTTATAAAATCATTGTAAGTAGCATCAATGGCATTCTTTCTATTCATATCTCTCTTAAAAAATTTGGTTTCCTCATAAATTGACATATACATGATGCTATATCTACCGCACAAGAGTGTACACACTCGATACATTCTAAGAAGATGGAGGTGTTGGTCCTCAAATTAGATTTACATAAGGCCTATGACTGTGTGGATTGGGTGTTTTTGCAGATGATTCTCATTAAAATTGGGCTATCGACGAACAATGTGGCCTGGATCATAAAATGTGTTACATTGGTAAATTTTTTGTATTAATAAATTGCTTTCCTTCAATTTTCTTAGGGCTAGCAAAGGACTCAGACAAGGGTGCTCTTTGTCCCCATTATTCTTCATTCTTGTCATGGATGGATTAAGTAAGAAGCTTGGATAGGACCGTTTGTCACACATTTTTGGTGGCCTCTACTTATCTTGTAGGGTTTTGGTTTCACATTTATTCTTTTTGGATGATGTGCTCACTTTTGGATAGGTTTCTAGAAACCAATGGGGTACTCTACATTCCATAATTACTAGATATGGTGTGGCATCAGGCTTGGTGGAAAATGGGAGTAATTCGGTCATGTTGAAAGCAAATGGAGATATGTTGGTGATTGAGGACATTGCTAAGCTATCTGCGATGGACATTTTGGACTTGGAAGAAGGCTTCACCTATCTTGGATTTAGACTAAAACTGAATGATTATAGGGTTGGGGATTTGAACTAGCTCCCGGAGAAGTTCCACAAAATATTATCTAGGTGGATGTATCAATGGCTCACTTTCGGAGGTAGGCACACTCTTATACAATATGTTCTACCATAGATGATGGTTTATTAGATGCACGTATTTATGATTGCCATGTATATCATCAAGAGGATAAAGACCATAATGGCATACTTCCTATGGTCGGGCTCTAGGGGGCACAAAAATATCACCTTTTTCATTTTAATGCTATCTCCAAAGAAAAACAGAGTGGTGGTTGGAGCATCCTAGATTTTCACGTTTTTGGATGTGTATTACTTA
Source organism: Pinus taeda (assembly GCA_000404065.3). Taxonomy (NCBI): domain Eukaryota; kingdom Viridiplantae; phylum Streptophyta; class Pinopsida; order Pinales; family Pinaceae; genus Pinus; species Pinus taeda. The sequence continues at coordinate 39,819 of APFE031300855.1, forward strand.
TCAAATCCCTCTGGCAGGATTTTATGGTAATGGTCTTTGGTAGGTAATTTTATCTAAGAAATATATCAAATGTAGTTCGTTTAAGGAATGGTAAATGAGAGGGGATATTGGGATACAATTTGACTCATACATTTGGTGGTTTTTGCAAGGTAAAAGATTCACTCCTGACTTTGCTATAGTGGTATTTTGGCTAGGTGATAAGATCCTAATTGGTTCTAATTCTATATACAGAATTAGACCAATACTCGACGTACTTGTTAGTCTTGTTGATGCCCTACATGTTAGCGGTCTGTTTTTTCTTGACCAAATAATCAACCATTGGAACGACTCTTACCCAATCTGGAAGAGTGTGGTAGAGCTTGGATTAGGGGGAGGAAATGTGACTTCCTGGTTGAACTACACTCAGTCTCTTCGCATGGCTTGTTTTTGTTGGAAGGATTGTAGCGATACACTAATATGGGTAGGGGCCATGAAAAAGGGATATGTGGTGTTTGTAGACATCTATAGACATTTTATGTACAAGTTTTACTCCTTGATTCCTTATTGTTGGTTCTAGATCATCAGGAGATGGGAGGTCCCTCTGAAAATCATCATCTTTTGTTGGTTACTTTGGTAGAACAAATTGCTCACTTGTGATAATCTATGTAAAAGGGGCATCAAGGGTTAAAGTTGGTTCCCTTTTTACTCCTTAATTCCTTGGTAGTTCCTGGCTTTCCCAGTTGGTCGTGTAATTTTTTATGTGCTCCTCAAAACTTGAATTCCCCACGTATTCCCCTTGATCTTGTGGTCAATCATCTTTCTTGCCAAACCTTTCCTTCATTGCTTTCTTAGCGTCCCTCTAGTCTTTTAGTACTTGGCAGTGTGGCTTCCACCATATTTCTTGCATTACCATAAGCGCAATGTCTAGAAAGGGAATTCTCTGGTCTTTTGGTTTATCTTGGTCCATTCTGTCTAAGAACCGATCTATCAGCTCAAGGCCACAGTACTTCAGGTTGTTGCCCCTTCCCATGTCTCCCCAGTTTACTTGGATTATCATTGCACATCGTCGAGTTGTCAGTTCGTGCCCACCTTGCTACCATGCATCCCATGTAGCTTCTGAACCAGCTTCTGAGCTTTGAATGCTTCTCCAGCTAACAGATCCTCCAGTTGTAGGATTTATGAAGTCCTCCCTTTTCCTTGCTATGAGCGTATACAGTTGGTCTAACACCCCTATTTCATCCCTGTCATCTATTGGCTTTGTAAACTTGGGTCCTTGGTAGGGGTCTAATGGCTAGATCACCCTTAGCCCATCTGCTTCAAAAATCATCAGCTCCTTCTTCAAATATATGACAACATAGTTTTCGTATGCCTATTCAATCCCCAAGAGTGCTGGATATAGATCTTTGTCCCCCATAATGTCACTTCCAACTAGGTGTGCATTTTCACCCTTGCTACATCAACCTCTACATTTTCCAATCTCCCAATAGGCAATATACAATACTGATTTTCCATTCTTAATTGAATTGGCGAGTACTTCAGCTGTGGCTTCCCCATTGCCTCCCAAGTCTTCCTGGGTAGGATGTTTACATCCAACCCTAAATCTAGCATGGTGTCCCTTATCTGGAATCCTACCACTTGCGCATTGATTCAGAACTCCTTTCCGCTTCTTTTCTTATTCCGCTTCACTCTCCTGGAGGCTTTCTCTGGCCAGGTTTCACATGGTTGTCCCGCTTCCTCTTTCTCCATGGACACTGTGGCCTTTAAGCTTTTCCGCAATTCCTTCAGCATGGCCTCTTCTTCAACAATTTTCAAGAATAATTTAAACCATTCCCCATTCAGCTAGGTGGGGGCAGGTCCGTGGAATTGTGTTCTTCGGTTGTCCCTATCTTTGGTCATTCCCTCAAATAATTTAGCTGCTTCTTGGTAATACTATTTTAGGTGCTCGGGCTGATATGCCCTTCATGGTGATGCTGCTTTAACGATTAATGGGGGTTCCTCAGGATAGTGATCCTCCCCTATCTTCTTCCCTCCTTAGATGACTATATTAATATTTTTCGTGGGGAAGCCCTCGTCGGTCCGAGGCTTAGCATTCACCAAGTTGGCCCCTCACTGTCGGGTTCTTTCTTCCCACTTCGCAATGAGCTTCGGACAGTCCTCCGTCACATGGGTGTTAACTCTACACTGCGAACACCAAGGTCTTCTCAGGAGCAGGAATTCCCTTGTGACATGTCCTTCCTGATCACTGTTGTAGCACCTTAAGAGTCCTCTACCTCCCATTCTTCCTCTGTGTCCATTTCCTCCTCGCCCCCCTCGACTCGCTTCATTGACCCTCAACGTGGATCTGTCCAGTCTTTCTACTAGAGGGTCGAGCGCTCAACGCTAATCGGTGTGATTAGTTGTTGATGCACAAAACTCATAATAGTTGTTATTGGGGAGATTAGAATACTTTTGTAGAATTGGACACATTCGCGGAAGGTGTCCATATGTCCTAAAAATCTCGCAGTAGTTTGCATTATTCCTTCCTAGGAAGGGTCGTTGCGCTCTGATTGCCGCAACTCCTGCAGTGGAAGGGGTCCCTGATGACCCCACCACCCCCTCGGTTGATTAATTCCCCGCAATCGTGGGCACTTCGTCACAACATGCCCTTCCACTAGGCAATGGGTGCACCAAAAATTGGGCCTAACTGGTTGTACGGGCTGGAGATCCCTCGGCTTCTCGGTCAAGTTCGCAATTGATATTTGCAGGCTCGTGATCACCAGATATTGCAGACTTGTGCCTCTCCGGTACTCATGGGGATATCCTACCATTTCTTCTATTTGGGAGACTTTCTCTAATGCATCCTGTATGGTTCCTATCTTCTGTTATGTCAGCAGTGTTCTAATTAGGGGCAAGAGTTCCTTGATAAGCCAGTCCCGCCGGTGGTTTGGGTCTAGGGTGTAACTCAGCTTGGTGATGGCATCCTTAAACCTTTGCATGAGATCCCAAGCTGTCTCATCCTCCCTCTACTTAATTTCCCACAGCTCTGATAACTCCTGTTGATCTATTTGTGTCACCTTGAATTCCTGCACAAATCCCCTCTTAATATCATCTATGGTGGGACTTTGGTTATTCTTTTCCCACTTTATGAACTAGTGTAGAGCCTGTTCCCTTAGCGTGGTCAGGAATTCCATCGCCTAAACGTTATCGGGAGTCTAATGGGCTCTCCAGATGGTTTTGCAGAGGTGCCAATGCTGCTCCACATCCTCGTTCCCATTTCCTGCAAATTCTAGGTATCTAGTAAATGATCCCGTCATACTACTCTGAGTATGGGATAACAACACAAAACCTTTGCTTCCCGACTGTTGGGATCCATGTAGTCCCATGTTACTGGTATAGCCAATTCTTGTACTACTTCCAATATTGAGAACGGTCTTGTATTTCTCTCGTGCACTATATACTTGCACTGCCTTGGCTAAGCTAATGACAAATTCTTCTGGTTTGTAATAAAGTACTAGGGGAAGGTCGGGGAAAATGCCACTTATATTTCAGGGTTGGGGTTGCTAAATTTCGATGGATGCTTTCTGCTCGTCAAACAACCTCTTCATCCCATCACCCTCATTGTTGTCATCTCTTTTCACATGCCAACATGGTTGCTAATCTCACAAGTCTACTTCCACAACTTGCAGGGAGGATTCCTTGTCCGTTCCATGTTGCAATTCCATTACTGCAACCTTACGAGATGGTTCTCCTCTGGTCTCCTGTTGCGATCCTATTTCTGTAACATGTAGGAAACTTCCTTCCTCCTCTTCCTGGTTCCAATATTCCTCTCTCCCACACTTGGGTTGCCTAGCACCATCTTCTCCCTTTGTCTCAACTCAGGGTTTTCCCATCACCAATCCTATTTGGTGGGGTGCCCTCCTTCTCTTCCCTAGAGCTTGAGCTGCTCTTGCTTGCCACTTGTCCACTAGAAGCACCCTCCTCTATGCTCTAACATCCCTAGCTCTCTTCAGTCCTTCTGCATCCATCCCCTCATAACATCCCTATCCCTTTGTAGGCAACATTTGCCCCTGTAATTCCTTCCCCCAATACTTGGGTTTTACGCTTCCATCCCAGAAGTGGGTGAAGATAGCAATCCTTCCTATACCAAAAACATATTAACCCACCTCAGGACTTCCCTTATCAAATTCCCCTTAGCTCGGAGCTGAACACAACCTTTTCCTTTGAGAAGGACTGGTAGCTCTCCACAACAAACTCGACCACGTAACCCTCCACCATAGTCTTCACCCAGAAATTGACTATTCTCATCCAATCATTATCCAGTTGATGTAATAATGCAGTATTGGATGGAGTACAACTATGGCGAACTGTCGCCGAGCCACTTGACCAACTCTGCCTCTTTAGCTCTCTCCCAATTATATAGGTCCTTAGGGAACTTGCACCAGAAAATTTCATACTGGTCATCTATGCTATCAGTGTATAAAATTGCCTCACGTACTTTTCCAATAAGTTGATTCCTGCAGGCAACTTTCTCTACCACAAATTGATCTACTTTATGGTTCCACTAGTCTTTGATCTCTCTTTTAAATACCATTGACACCATATTCTGAACCAGTTCTCTCAACTTTGGGTCTTGGCAATGGAACCATATTCTAGACCATTGTTAGCTTGAAAGAGTCATCATGGAAAAGACCCTGGGTTCGGGCACAAGAGGCCAACAATGGTCCACTGTAGTCTAGGACAATGCTGACATTTTCACCTGACCCTGAAGGGCTAGGAGTCTCACCTGAGATGTGCAGTGACCAAAAGGGTGAAGGGTTCAACGTAGGGTTGAGGGAATATCAACCAGGCATATGCGAACACACACATATGTATCCATAATACGTGAAACAAATATAATAGTATCCTTAACTCATATGCATAGATCCATTATAAAGAACACAAAATTAAGAACACCCTTGCATCAATCTATGAATTACCATATAAAATACTCGGCTCAGTCGCTCGGGTAGATCAGTTTTGCAACCAAGTCCCTCAGATCCTAGAATCTCTCCTTTAGCATTTGCAACTGTGTACCTCGTCTACAACCAACTCCTTCTTCCTCTGGCAGGTTCAACAACAACCTTCTTCCTCCCTAGTCTTCCCCTTTTATGTCCTTCCCGACTGCCTGGACTGCCAATTCTCACTCAACTGCTTCCTCTCTTGGCTTCTTCTACACCTTCCCATCTCCTTGGTTGCCTTTGCCTTCTACTGCCACCTTGCCACCACTCGTCCTTGACTGTTCGTTCTACCACCCAACTGTTGTTGCCATCTGTCTCTTTCCTGCCCTTTGGTCAGTCAAAACTGGTCAAAATATTTCAAAATTAACGAAGGCCCCAACACATAGGAGGATAACATACTGTAATACTAAGAAGGGGGAATCACCACCATTTCTTTGATAGTATGAAAGATCTACCTATGTAAAGTAATACAGTCTGAAATACAAGTATTCACTTACGGATTTAGGAGCCAAATTGGTATCACAGAGTTCAGACCCATTGGGTGAGAAATTCTGGAACCATTGTATAATGTTTCTTTCCCCTATTTATAAGAAGAGGGGAAGAACTTGGGTTACAATTAAAAAAAATATCTTGGCCTGAGCTCCAGTTGTCTGTCAGACTAGTTGTCTCAACCAGAGTAAGGTTTTGTTGCCCAAATATTACAATAGAGATCTGCTCCCTTTCCTAGAAATAAGGAACTACAGAAAATAATAAGAAACAGGAGGAAGATGGAGGAAGAGGTCCTTTGCAGTTCTTGTGAAGGCTTCTGATCAAGCCACGTCTCTATCATTATGCTCTTTTTTGTTGTTGAGGCGGTTCATTGTCCATTCTCCCTTAAATGCCTTCAGCGCTGACTCTGGATGCGTGCTACGAGAGGGCCTTATCTTGAATGTGCCCATACCTAGCTTGAATGCTCCATACTTCCATTCAACACCCCAGCTGTCGACCCATACATCCTTTAAAGCTCTATGAAATCCTTTTTGGTGCTCTGATACACCTAGGGATTCGTTTTATGATATAACAAGTAGTTTGTCGGGTGTGGGCCTTTAACACAGAAATAAGACGAAACAGTGGAGTTCTGACTTCCCTTTAAGGCCTCATGCTTTTAGCCCCTTTCTATGACTTCCTTCATATGAATGGGGGCTATGACGAAGGGCTTAGCCCTTGGGCACTAAGGCCTTCAGGCTCCTGTCTCGGGGGTCTTTTTCCTTTGTTACTTGGAATCCCACACCCCAACGCTTGATAGAATTTTACCTTTAGCCTTTTCCCCTTGACAGTTGTGATCACCGATATACAGGATAGAGTGTTGAATGAGCACGAGTATTTTGAAAAGTACAGACCCGACATTCCTATAAATCTAGTGTATAAAATATTGCATCCAACCATCCTTAGCAACATGTCTTTCACTGCCTAAGTACATAGGATTTAGCTGTGTTTCAGTGGCTTAACAACCTGTTATGGTCAACTTGTTTGCCTCCCACCCACAGGCTGACATTTTGGACTTAACCATTTTGTGGTTGAGGTGCTCACCTTGAAAATTGCACAATTCTAGAGGGGAACCAACCTTCCCTCCAAAAATTGCACAATCCATCTAGGCTCCAGAAATGCGCAAACCATCCAGGTAGCCTTCCCTCTCAAAAATGCGCAATTCAGCCCAACATTGGGCTTCATCTCAGAAAATGTACAATTTTGATTGACAGCCAAGGCTTCAGTGGAGAAATTGTGCAATGCAAGAGGGACAAACCAGTCTTGCTCAGCCCAGAAACTACGCAATTGCCTTGTCTAGTGAATTTAACGTCTTAAATTGCTCTACATAAATTATCATTCCGGGTGTCATAAACTGATGAAGTGTGGTGCACCATATGTGCTTAGTTAACCCTTTTTCTTACTTCGTTGTTTTATAGTTTATGTTGTTTTTGGGGGTTTTGTTTTTTATGCTTAAGGAAATTAATCTAAGAAAGAAAAGCTATTCTTCTAGGTGAAATCTCTAAATGTTAATGGACAATTAAATCTAATGACTTCTAATGTTAGAATCTAATTTCTAAACAAAGGAGAAAATGAAACAAAGGAAAACTTTGAACAATTAGATTAATCTAAGCCGGAAAGATGTCTATGAAATGAAAGAAAAAATGATAACAGTTAAATGAAGTCCAAGAAAGCAAAAATAAAACTACTGTAATTAAACTAAAGGCAAAACTGAAACTTTAAACTAATTTTAAAATAATGATCAGCCAGTAATCTCTTCCATAAACATAACACTTCGCCAATTAACTTGAAAATCAACTAAAGGCTCCGAAAATATCATCTTATAGCATGAGAGAATGACATTAAACTATCTAACTCTACACTAATGAACATCAAGTAAACTCATTTATAAACATAACACTTTGCCAATTAGCTTGAATTCATCAAGTAAAGGCTCTAGCAATATTAGCTTATAACATGAGTGACTATATTAAGAAAGAAAAGGTACTGAACAACAAGAAAATATCATTCATAAATTCAATATTTCGCCAATTAACTTGAGAATCAGCTAAAGGCTCCAGAAATATCCATTTATGTAATGAGTGACTAATCTAATAAGCAAATACAAGAAACATGTAAAGGAAAACTAATCTACTTTGTGCTCTAATGCTTCAAGCACCAATCGGAAAATAGGAGGACTACTTTCTTGGAATATTTTGTTAAGCATAGATTGCACAGTTAGATAAATCTACAATCACCGGTTGAACACACTTGCATGAATTAAAATTTCATGAATGGAAAATATAAACTATCAAAATTGAAAGCAATAAAAAATGACATACTTGAATTGAAATCAAAGCAAAACTACAAAATAAAATCTACTTCCTACCTTACATTACTAATATGCTCCAGGACATCTAACTTCACATCTCCTTCCATGTTGAGAACATCAAAGCTTTATTACAATTCTTCAAAATTAGCAAAGTAACACAAATCTCTCCAAAAGCTTTTCAACAACTTCTAAGACTAAAAGGCTACAAGTGAAGGAGATAGATCTCCTACTTAATACAAAAGATGAGAAAGTCATCTCCATTAATGACAGTCCATGAATCTCTCCCTCTAACCTCTAGAGTCCTAATCAAAAATAGGAAATGATAAGACACATGTCTTCTTAGAGTTTCAAATACAAATTATGGAAATGTGACACATTCCTCATTGATCCCCATGATCCTCTCCACTCAAATTCGAATTTGGCCTAGGGTGCGCAACATAAAGGTATTCTAGAAGCTCTTTTGACCTACAACATGTCAACAATCTCAACCCACTTGTTAGGTATAAGCATATGCACATTATTTTCTAATTTTTAACCAAAAATTCACATAAAAACAGCTAAGAATTAATAAATTTTGGAAAAACATAAATGTGACCCAATGATAATGAAAGTGAGATGAATGTAGTGACATGGTAGTGAAATGGAGGTGAAATAGAGGTGATATAATGGACATAATAGTGAAAGTGTAATAGAAATGAATGACAATTTCAAGACCCAACATGTCTTTTCCACGCTTGCAAACTATTGCATGTGCTCCCATATTGACCGGTCCCCTCTAGGATTCAGTAATTGTGATTTGCATGCATGGGTTATCTTTTTCGAAAAATAAAAAAAGCAAAAAAGAAAAAAAAATCCCTAGATTTAGGGATGCATTTTAGTAGCTGGAGGTTACATGTAAAATCCGTTTTAGAAACCTCCACCCAAGTGTCGTTTTTTCCTAGATTTGTGGCATGTGTGTCATAAACCTCGATCTTATCAAACTTATTTATTTGACACTTCAGAGCTCATTCCTCACATCGATCTTGGATCTTTGACATCCCACAATGCATCAAGGAGCATTCGGCACAATTAGCTCAACCTTTTTCGGGTAAGTCTGCTTTTCATGCCTTTTGCTTCTTTTCTGTTGCTTTTTGTATTTCGCTTTTTGTGAATGTTGTTTGCTTGGTTTTTTTGAATGCATGCTATTGTTTCAATGCATGATAGCTTATAGAAGCACTGTTTCAAGTTGTTCATTGTATCTCACTATTGTCGCATGCATGACACTGTTTCTACACTAACAACCGTCGTTGTGGAGACTCGCTTCACACACATGATTGTTTTCCCATTTTTTGAATCTTGCACTCATTGTTTGCATGCATGATCATTCACTCCTTTTTACACTTAGCTTCACCATGCATTCAGAAATTTTCATGTTTTTAGTCCCCCAGGGGTGGGCTGCCTTGGCAAGGACCTTGCCTTGCCTGGCTAGCAATACGCATTTCTAAGAGTGAAGGCTCTTCCTTCCCTCCAGAAACTATGAAAACCTAATCCAACATTGCCTCCAGGATTTCTTTACAGAATTCTGGGAGGTAGTGCCTTGCTGGACCCAGAAATTATGCAATGCAGTTTCTTGGGCTTGCAGTCCTTGCTGACTAAAACTGCGCTAGTTTTAGTACTCTGCACGCTAGGCTGGACTATGTATTGCGTAGTTTAAGTAGTTAGTTAGCATCATGACAACACATGATATTCCTTGCGCATTTTTGGCAATCAGTCTTCCAGGCTCCCACTGAAAATTGCACAATCTTCCCAGTCAGTCACCCAGGTATGTTGCATGTCAGTCCTCAAAGTGGTGTTGGTTTTCAATTGATATATTTCTTGCCACGAGTGTTTATATGTCTCTAGCTATTGCAGGTATTCGTCCATCTCTCAACAGTACATGTACAATGGCCTCCAAGAGAGCAGGGTTAAAGGACACTGTCGAGAGCGCAACTAGAGATGCAGTCGAACAAGTGTCTATGAGCTTGCCTATCTATGAAGACACCAAGTTTTTCATAGAAAAATATATCAAGATGAAATGGAAGGAAATCAATGGTACATTCTTAGGCACATTTGAAGAAAATCTAGAAGACCACAAGGTCTACGTCAATATTCACAAGTTTGGCTTGTACCAAATTGCATGCAGGCATCCCTCATTTCCATGTGCGGACATGATCCACTGAATTGTCTCACATACTGATCATGAGACAATGGTGTTGAGCAGTGCCAGTGGAACACAACTTTCTACCTTTGGGGCGAAGGAATTTCAGGATATGTACCACTTGTCACAGTCGGTGATCACGATGAAGAAACCCTTCAGCAGACCCAATAGGAGTGAAAACTCGAGAGTTATCTTGAAGAGATGGGTGAAAGAGCCAGCCAAGTTCAGGATAAAACCCGGCCATGTTTACAGGATGAAGATACCACAGAACGCATATCAGTATTTGTTCATCTTTCCATGCCGCTTATACATCCAAGAGAGCACAAAGACCTTTCCACAAAGCTCAGTGATCATGTTGGATTAACGGGCAAGAGAAGGAAAACCTTGTAACTAGTCTGACATGTTGGATCTCATGTTGAAGGAACAAGTGACAGATGCCCGACATCTGCCCAAGGGTCAGAAAGCAAAGATATAAATGTTTTCTTACATACTAGATGTAGTTTGTGCACGTCAATAGTTCCTAGGCTGGGGTTGAGCATGGACACCTTCATAAACCTCTGTGCACACTTATTGCATGTTGTTCTCCAAATGAAACTTCCATGGAGTTATCATATAGTTGTCAGACCACTTTGTCACCCTTTTGTACAAGATAATATTTGAGCAGGATCCACCTTGCGTGAGGCAGGCAGCGATGGAGGCATTGGTCGACATAGCAAATTGGTATGCCTCACCCCTTGGCACCTTCATATGGATGTAAAATGCAGAGAAGGCTCCACAGGTTTTACCAAAGTTTTCCATGGACAAGCTCATCATGCAATAGGTGTCATATCACATCTCGACAGGGTTGCCAATGAGAATGCACAGGAAGAAGAAGGCACCTTGGCTAGCTCTTCCTTTAAGGATTGGGTTGTATGAGATACAAAATCTCACGCATGTCGAGGCCGAGATGGAGGAATTCAAAAGATTCACCTTCAGAACCAGAAGTTTCAATCCGTATGACTCACATCGCTTAGTGAAGGACGACTATATGAGAGTACAACGTCCTTGGATCCACGGGGTGCGTCATTGGCCTGAGGAAGACCCATGGAGATACTTTTATCACTCCTCCAGGCTCAATGAATCGGTCGACATTGCTATAGAGTGGTTAACAAAGAAGAGGGAAGCAACATCATCATCAGCGACAGATGGTAGTAGACCTATACACGACACATGCAAGAGGAAGGTTGTTCACAACATAGAGGCAGAGCAAAGATGCAAGTTTAAAGCAGATCCACTTGTGTTGAAAGCATCTTTGGAGATTGAGGCTAAGAGGTGAAAACATGACAAGAGGATTGTGCAAAGGCTAAGAGAGAAACAAAGGATGGAGGAAATAGAAAAGGAGTTATATGAGTTGAAGCAATAAATCCGAGAAGACAGGAGCTACGCAGAGGAGAGAAGGAAGTGCAATAGAGATAGGTACAGAAGGAGGCGCAACATGCACATATTGATGAAATTGCACCCATATAGGTTATAGATTCATTCGAGCAGCTGGCATAAAGTAGCTAGGGTGAGTAGTCACATGAGAGGTACTTAGCTCAAGAGATTGAACATATGCTAGAGAAAATGGACATGGATATGGTCCATCCAGAGTCAGATCATGATATTGACCTCATGCCTCAGAACCAAGAGCTCACCCCACCGACTTCATCAGATCGGGAAGCAGAGCAAGTCCTAAGTGATCAAGGAGACAAAAAAATCCTTGAATGCAATCTAGAGTCAGAGACGCACAACATATCTTTTGATGAGTCACAACACAGAGTTATGCAGTTGCGCAGAGTGACTACTTTGGATATCCACATATCTCCTGCACAGTTTGAAGAATGACTGATCATATCTGATGTGCACAAGCATCCAACAACATTGGCTGATGTGACTAAAACATATGTCGAAGCCACCATCTCAAGTGTTAGATTCTTGATAGCTAAGAACAAGTGTATGGCTAAGGAGTTACAATTAGCCAAGCAGGAAGGAGAACAAGTTACAACATCCACCAGAGTAGAGTTGAGGAGAGCAATACTAGATGAAGTATCATCTCTCGAGGCAGTCATGTAGATGTTGTACTCTAGATTCATCACCGTGCATAAGTCAATTTACCATATCAACGGTTGGCAGTAGTGTTGTGCTAGGAGAGCATGCATCTTATCAAATTTGCATACTGCTATCAATCACATGCAAACATGGACAATGAGGTACAAAGGTTCCCCATTTCACTTTCCAAATATTATGAAGCCAAAGGCGGTAGAGTTAAAGGAACGCATCCAGATTCAGATCCGAAAGTATGAGGAACTCTTGTAGCACATCACCAGTTTGCAGGCTTCACATGCATGAGCGTTCAAAAGCATGGATGTCATTACGCGCATGCACGTGATCTCATCCGTTGGCACACTCACCAAGGTGAAGTCAAAGGACCAAGTCTGACTAGAGCTGGACATGTACTTTGATGAGTTGATGCGCGTAGCCACCAGCGCAAACTTGGAGATCAGCGTAGACACTATGCATCAATATGTTTCTGGTTTGGTTGCACTCAAGGTTATGATGCACATGTTAGCAGATGAGTTGGACAGAGGTGAAAAATCAGTGTTCCCGGATGCAACGAAGGCAAAAGTGCATTTTCAGCAGGATGTCACCAATGAGCACGTGGACACCATAACATACTAGAAAGCTTGGCATCATTTCGCCACCGTCAATCATCACGAGGATGTCAAAGAGTTGTTATTCCAATAGCTATTCAAGTCTTAGTGATATCTTGCATGGATTTCTCAAGCTTATTTTGTCTCACATGGGTACATGTGCAGATTGTAATGTAACATCTTGTTAAAGTGAAAGACCAAGTGTAGATAGTAGAATATAACAATCATGTAGTAGTTGAAGAGTTATGACGGTACTTGAAGAGTCACAAAGGGGAATTTCAAGGGTCATTCCACCCTTTGTTATATATAGAACCTCATAACTCATTATACAGGCTTTTGGGAGCCAAGCTTCCTATAGGTGGATTGTAGAGAAAGCTTGGATTGTATTGTAACAAGCCTTAGCTTCTCCACAGTGCAGAGCTAGTATATCTCTTTGGAGGAGCACGCGACAGTGACTATAATGTTTCGCTGTCGGGACTAGTGGTTGGTCATAGTTGTATGTATTATTGGATCTTTCACTTTATTTATATAACAGAGCCAACACATTTCATGCATATGTTTTCATTGTAATTTAGCTATCTTGGTTACTCTAATGATATATGTAGTTGTTGTTTACGCATGTATTAATGGAATTTTCTGTATATGGTTTTATAAATCTTATAAAAATGTGCTATTGGTATAACCATCACTTTGGATCATTAGCTAACTTGCTTTCCAGCTTGTGATGTTTTTTTGTTCATGCGTTCCCTTTCAAGCTACGTGCTACCACATGTTTCCAAGGGGTGCACCCATCCCCTTGTTCTGGGTGTTAGAGGCATTCATGCACCTTCCTTGACTTGCTGCACATGATACCCTTTGTACCAATAAGGACATCTTACTCACCTCTGTGTGCAACTGCGGCCAAGGCGATACTGTACTATCCCATAGTTGGGGCTCCTACACCAAACGGTCTGAGATCTAGTTGGGACTTATTACTGGGGATATCCCCTGACATGTTGGTGAGTCCAACACCGTCAACACCTATCAAATTTAGTTCATTATCCATGAGCATGATCTAGGAACCAATAGTACCTTGGAACTTGCATATCTCAGTGGTAGGCTTCTTCACGATCGACAATGGGTTTACATCATTGGCTCCTGATTGGTCGAGTTCATTGGTGTTCGATGTCAGCTCATCTATTCACACTTAGTGGACTGTACTAGGTACCTTGGGGTCCATTTTACTCATTGGAAAATTCTCTCACGTATGTTACTGATTTACCTCATTGGCTGGTAATCAGGCGATTTCTACCATGCTCGACATCAACTCATTTATTTGCATTATGTAGATTCATACCATTGATCTTATGTCGAAGAACCTGACTTAGGGAAATCTCACTCTTATACAAAATCCTTCCAGGCTACGTCGAAGTTATGTATCATTCATGTACTTTGAGGAATATCTTAAGACACTTCTTTTTCTATCATGTGTCTAGAGTCCTACTTATGTATGTTGTGATAGAGATCCACATTGTATTTGTTGGTGGCTATGCTCTATCTGTTGTGTCACATGAATCCATTGTGTATGTCTTCATGGCCATGTCTAGCATTTCATGTCATGGATCCACAATGTATGTTTTGTGGCCATGTTCAATACTCCTTTATGATTGAGCATGGGTATGCCCACCTTGGGGATGTTATCAACATAGTTGAGACTTCAACACTTGAGTTCCTCTGATCTAACTTTGTAGTCTTGGCTACTTCCTCCCATCTTGAGCTTTGAGTATTATTGTAATGCATTTCGGCCATCAATTTATCTTTTGATCTCATGCATTAGGGGGAATATATTATATCCCTATTTTCCACTCCATTTTAGTGAGAGAAACGCAATATCAACTTACCTCAGTTGTTTAGCTAAAATGCATCCCTTTTCACATGTTCTTTTACTTATGTGAGATTTATCCCATGACAAAAGGGTGGAATTACATGATTGGGTTATTTCTCATAATTATTGTTCCAAAATATTATAATTATGAGATAATAATTATTTCATAATTTATAAAATTGAGAAAAAACTTGTAATTGTGAAAAAGGTTTCTAGAGTTTTCCATTCTTAAGGAGATCAACTTGACCCACTTGTGTATGAGTTGTTTAGGGGTCCATTATTATAGAAGTTTCCTAACTTCTCAAGCCCCTAAGTGTCTAGATAAATTCTCTGAAAGGATAAAATGAACCTATATAATCTCACCAAGAGGAAAGGGGGTTAGATCAAGTATCCACACTGTAGCGCGAGAGTAGTAGAAGAGGAGGCCATGATACAATCTTGAGGAGAGGATATCATTTGCTAGAAGGTATATTTATGTACTTTCACTTATATGGTTAATAAAAATATATGTTTCTTCCCCTTATATCAGTTTTGCAGTGATTTATATGTGTGATTTCTAGATGTTTTGAGCTGATGATCTTCTGTGTAAGATCACTTGTCATCTCTATTTGATTTTATTTGTGCGTGGGATTTGGATCAGGAGTGAATGAAAGAGATCACTTGATTGGAGCACAAGGATTCTGAATTATGCCCAAAACCCTTGACCAACCTACGATGAGGAAAGGTACTTGCTCATACTTTGTAGCATTAGAAATTGCATCGAAACTGCGTGCATAACCATCTAGATTGGGTATTGTTATCATATTGTCTTATCCATTCCCTTTTGTTGTCTGGTGATCTCAATTGGGCATGAGATCACTGAGGAATATCTCCTTGCATGAGAAATTCATTTCAATAATCCCCAAGTCCTCATGCCCTCTCAATTTATCATATTTTAGGCTAATCTCCCTCTACAACCTCACTTATAAGCTTATTTATACAATCATTGTGAGTAGGATCAATGGCATTCTTTCTATTCGTATCTCTCTTAAACAATTTGGTTTCCTCATAAATCGACATATACATGATGCTATAGCTATTGCACAAGAGTGTACACACTCGATACATTCTAAGAACATGGAGGTGTTGGTCCTCAAATCAGATTTACGTAAGGCCTATGATTGTGTGGATTGGGAGTTTTTGCAGATGATTCTCATTAAAATTGGGCTATGGATGGAAAATGTGGCCTAGATCATCTCATGTGTTACATTGGTAAATTTTTTTGTATTAATAAATGGTTTTCCTTCAATTTTTTTTAGGGCTAGCAAAGGACTGAGACAAGGGTTCTCTTTGTCCCCATTATTCTTCATTCTTGTCATGGATGGATTAAGTAAGAAGCTTGGACAGGCCCGTTCGTCACACATTTTTGGTGGCCTCTACTTACCTTGTAGGGTTTTGATTTCACATTTATTCTTTATGGATGATGTGCTGACTTTTGGACAGGTTTCTAGAAACCAATGGGGTACTCTACATTCCATCCTTACTAGATAATGTGTGGCATCAGGGTTGGTGGAAAATGGGAGTAATTTGGTCATGTTGAAAGCAAATGGAGATATGTTGGTGATTGAGGACATTTCTAAGCTCTTTGGGGTGGACATTTTGGACTTGGAAGAAGGCTTCACCTATCTAGGTTTTAGACTAAAACTGAATGATTACAGGGTTGGGGATTGGAACTCGCTCCTGGAGAAGTTCCACAATAAATTATCTAGGTGGACGCATCGATGGCTCACTTTGGGAGGTAGGCACACTCTTATACAATATGTTCTACAACAGATGATGGCTTATTATATGCATGTATTTATGATTCCCATGTATATCATCAAGAGGATAAAGACCATAATGGCACACTTCCTATGGTCAGGCTCTAGGGGGCACAAAAATAGCACCTTGTTTGTTTTGATTCTATCTCCAAAGACAAACCGAGTGGTGGTTGGAGCATCCTACATTTTCACATTTTTGGATGCGTATTACTTATCAAATCCCTATGGCAAGATTTTATGGTAATGGTCTTTGGTAGGTTATTGTATCTAAGAAATGTATCAAATGTAGGCCGTTTAAGGAATGGTAAATGAGAGGGGATATTGGGATACAATATGACTCATACATTTGGCATGTTTTTGCAAGGTAAAAGATTCGTTCCCTACTTTGCTACAGTGGTATTTTGGCATAGGGGATAAGATCCTGATTGGTTCTTATTCTATATATAGAGTTAGACCAACACTCGACGTACTTCTTAGTTTGTTGATGCCCTACATGTCAGGCGTCTCTTTTTTCTTGACTAGATAATCAGCCATTGGAATGACTCTTACCCAATCTGGAAGAGTGTGGTAGAGCTTGGATTAGGGGGAGAAAATGTGACTTCCTGGCTGAACTACACTCAGTCTCTTCGCATGGCTTGTTTTTGTTGGAAGGATTGTAGCGATACACTAATATGGGTACGGGTCATGCAAAAGGGATCTGTGGTGTTTGTAGACATCTATAAGAATTTTATATACAAGTTTTACTCCCTAATTCCTAATTGTTGGTTCAAGATCATTAGGAGATGGGAGGTCCCTCTGAAAATCATCATCTTTTATTGGTTAGTTTGCTAGAACAAATTGCTCACTTGTGATAATCTATGTAAAAGGGGCATCCAGGGTTCAGGTTGGTTCCCTTTTTGCATGAGGTCTCAAGAATAGTTCATACATCTCTTCTTCTAATGCTCTTTGTACTTGCAGGTTTGGACTCACAGTCCCAGATTGTCACAATTTCCCCCCATGGGACACTTATCCACCATGGAAGCATGCATTAGACGATGGAAAACCAGTTTGGGAAAGCATAAGTGTGTCCCCCTCTAAATTTTTTGGGAGATCTGGAGAGCAAGGAACTCTTTTATATTTGATGGTAAATGGGTACACATCTCCAAGATCATTCACAACACCTTGGTTTGGCTGGAATCAAAGCGGGATCAACAACGCTCAGTGTCAATGCCTACACTTAGATCTAGTCTCTTATAGGTACATTTCCTAGTTAGCTTCTTTGAGGGTGTCACGATCTTGGCTAAGGTTTAATCCCTTGACACATTTCATTCTCCACTAACATGGAGGATCAAGAGCCAACTTTAGATCCGAAATCTTGTCTCTCTGAGGATTGCTATGGTTTGCTAAGAAACAAAGGATGGATAACATTACCATATGTGGGGACTCAAAAGCCCTCATTGATGTGATTTTTGGTCATTCAAACTCTTTGCCGCCCTTTTTAATAATTGGTTGGAGCGAGTTGAGCATCTAAAGCAGTTTTTTGTTGGCATTTCATTATTGCACATTTACAATGAATCAAATATGGCGGTTGACAGATTATCGAAGAAGTTCTTTTGGTTGCTCAGGGTTCCATGTTCTATAGACTGGTTTCTAATTTTTTGGTGGTCAAGGAGGGCGAGTTGTTTTTTTATTAAATGGCCATGCCATATCACATTTTCTATGTTTTTGATAGTCTTGTATTATGAGGAATTTTTTTTATACTCCCATAAATTTTGAAAATTTTGTTTCTTTATGTTTGGTTGCCTCTTTGGACTTGTTATAGGAATAGATTTGCGCCTTTATGTATGGGGACAAGGAAGTTTAGCATATCTTTTTATCTTGGCAAATATGGGAGACATACGATTAAAATGTATTGGCTTTTATTTCTTAATATAAAGGCAACATTTTTTTCCTCTAGAAAAAAAAAAATTGTGTTCCCTTTCCCAAATAACTTAAACATGACATGTGTTCCCTATCCCAAATCACTTAAACATGAGTGGATTTATTTTCATGGAGAAAGATATGTAAAGGACAAATATATGTGTAAATGATGTTCAATGTACATTTATTTTTTAAACAAATTTATTATAGAATTAAATGACCCGTAAACATTAATAAGCATCCAAATATTTATTACATTGTACACTATTAAGAATTAAAAATAAAAAAAAAAAAAAAATATAAACTTTAATTTATTATTATTGTTAATTATAAAAAGAATTAATTTATTACTTAACACATAAATATTAAAAAACTATCAAAATTTACCCTTACTTTATTATGAAAAGACTTTGTTATATACTAGAGGACAATATTATAATTGATCAATATTAATGTCAAAAAATCCAAAACTCATTTTATATAAGATTAAAAAAAAACTATAATTTAAAGATATTTTAGAAAATAGTTTCCGTAGGAATTATATAGTAGAAATTTTGTTGAGGGAGCCATTTAGTGTGGTTCATCTTTAGGACAAGATGAAGAGGTAGATCTTCACATGAGATTAAATATTGAGCAATGTAGAGACTCTTATAATAAACGACTAGCTTTTGAAAAATAATGTTTAAATATATAACATGAATTAATAAAATTGAATTATATTGAATAAAATCAAATATTAATTTGAATTCTTAATTCAAGGGTTTTTACTTATTTTTATTATTTTTTCATTTATTCACATTGTTTATTCATACTTTTTTTATTATTTTGATTGTGTCAATGTAATAAAATAATTTATTATTAGGCTCTTTACTCCATTATTTTTTCAGGCCTTAAGTCTTTGTGTTAAATTTTTGATTTTGATTTTTTAATTCTTGATTTAATCTAATTATTTAACTATTTATCGAACTTTAAATTAATATTTGATTTTATTTAATATAATTTGATCTTATTAATTGATGTCATATATTAAAATATTATTTTTCAAAAATTAGCCATTTATTATAGCTGTTAAAAGGTCTCTGCATTGTTCTCTATTTAATCTAATGCCAAGATCGGTCTCTTCATCTTGTCCCCAAGATGAACCACACAACGCGTCAACCACAATGGATGGTTCAAAACGCGTCAAAACTTCCACTATGTTATTACTTCTATTTAATTTTCTTCCACTATGTGATTGCTTCTATTTAACCAAATGCCAAGATTTGTCTCTTCATACTATCCCAACAATGAACCACACTAAATGACACTGATTAACAAAACTTCTACTATATAATTACTATTGAAAATATTTTCTTAATTATTCAGTAATAAAATTTATTACTAATTTAAAATATAAATCATTCACATCCATTAAATAATTTAAATTTATAATTCCCATTCCAAAACAGAGTAACACTGCTTATAATATAATATCTACTACTTAGTTACAATATATTTTTATGGAAACATGTTAGTTTTATATATATATATATATATGATATATATATATATATAATAATATATATAAATATATATATAATATATTCATGGAAAAATATATACGGAGTGTAACGTCTCTCTATCTCTTGGCGGTATACATGTGGGCTATAATGTTGACTGGTCCACTGAATATTTAGCTGTTATGCACATAGAAAACACAAATAGTAATAAGGAAAACATATAAATTAATTATGTTAAAATAGTCACTCTATGTTTTACTCTAACGCTATTCAAGATGGGCGACTTGAGTTGCCCGAAAATCCACGAATATTCTACGACTCGCACAATTCGTAAGTAGAAGAATTTTCAAATCTATTTGCAATCCGGAATTGCACAGTTTAATTCAACCATGATAAACATTGCACGGCTAAAAAACCCTGAGATATTTTTATCTAATTACTAAACTATTGATTCAAATGCACAAGTGTTTAAAGTGTCGTCATGTGTTCATGGATGTCGTTCAGTGTTGTCGTAGCTTCAGTGTTGTCGTCGCTTCAGTTCAGTGTCGACAGTTTCGACAGTGTTGTTTATGATCAAGTTGTTCAGGTAATGTTAAGGTTTCATGGCGTTGAATTGATATGGGTTTAGCACCTGATTGTGGACTTGAGTTCATCGACATTTCCCCAGGATTTGGTCGACGACATGTGTTTTGTCGTTCAACTCTGCAGGTTTGACGTGTCGACATTAGTGTCGTCAATGGTATAGATTCATCATCTGAGTTGTCGTTGCAAAGACAACTGGAGTTGACGATGTGCGTGGGTTGTCGTCGTGGCAGAGGATTGATATCATCGTTTGTCGATGATCAGCATGGGTTTATTGTTTATTGTCATCTGTGACGAAGCCGCAAACGTCTCATTGTGACAATGTTGTACACATGGGTTTTTGAAAATAATCCCTAATCTATATACAAATCCTAAACCTATGCCTAAGTATTCTGCAAACCCTAATCTATGCTAAACTATGTATCAAATCCTAAATCATAAGCTTCAAAACCATATGTCAAAATTATGATCTATGCACTAAACCTATCAACCTATTGCATTATCAAACCCTAAGCTCTATGTATTAAACAAAATACATTACCTAGCTCAAAACTTAAGGACCAACTACCTAAACCCTAGTCCTAAGCCTAAAATCAACTCTCGGCCTAATTCAATGTGCAAAACAATATAAAAACATTACAAAATTCAATACACAATCCCTAACCACTAGCATCTAACTGTGGTGGGACCATGTCGTGTGAACACTGTAAGCAAAAGACCGTCGAAGTTTACATAATACATAACGCTATCCCTAAATCGTAGAGCTAATTGCCTCAGGGAAACCATGGTCATGTGAACAAAAGGTTGATAAGCCATCAAGATTAGCCAAAACCACGGAGTTAACCATATTGGAACTGCTTCGGAACCCTGGGCATGTGAACGCTGAGGAGATAGCCGTCAGGGTATGTGCTGGCAGTTTGGGGGAGACCGCGTCGGAACTGCCAGACTATTCGCCAACCATCATCGTGCAAGTGATCAGTTAGCATGAGTCACCGGAACCGCCAGAGCTAGACCATCAACTGGCAGGTTGTGGTTAGACCATAGTCTATTCACATGGGCAGTAAATCTCCTTCACCCGATCAGCCAACCGCCAATGGTTAATTTTTATTATATGGTTCATTTTGGGTTTTTGAAAGGTATTTTTGGCATGAAACTAATTCGGTGACCATGACTATGACCCTAGGTGTCAAAATCAAACCAATTCAACCCTAAAAGACAGTTCATTCATCCCTAAATCATTCAAAGGTGGTTTTTATGCATTTGCAAGCCAATAAAGGAAATTTTTCTCATTAGAGAATAGGGGAGTGGTTTTCAATTTTCATGTGCAGGTTCTAGAGGTTAGAGGTAAATTTTGTTTTCAAAGTTTTGAGAGCATTGGGAGTTAGATTTGGAAACCGTAAGCGGCGTTGGAAAGATGGTTCAGAGATCTATCTGATGACAGTGACTAGAAGTGCTTTTGTGCACATTCAATCTGGTATTTTCACTGTGTAATCCACTTCTTCTTCTCATTCCTAATAAAATGGTCGCCCATCTTGAAAGCGAACCCGGAGACGTAGTCCATTAGGGAAGAACTCCGTAATCATTATCGTTGTCTAGTATATTTGTGCTTTCACTACTTACACTTTTGTTTTGCACCTTTAGTATGGTTTATCAACTGTCGTAAAGTGTTCTGCTCCAACAATTTTCCTCGTTTTCTGTGCTTTCGGTTATCATTCAAACTCACTAATGGCTAATCAATTCTACATCAATTTTAGTATATGATCATATCAGATCGGTGGCTAGCCTTCATAACCTGCAGTTGTACATTAATGTCTCACATAATGCACTTGCAGGAAGGCTCCCTGCCGAACTGGAAGGAATGCAAATAGTTCTAGCAATTGATCTCTCTACCAATAATTTTCTTGGGAACATAACTAACCAGTTAGTGAATTGTGTTGGGCTTGATTACCTTAATATTTCTTACAATTTATTGGAAGGCACGATTTCGACATTAATTGGTCAACTTGCAAGCCTTCAAGATATGGATTTCTCTTTCAATAAGATTTCAGGCACCCTGCTATTGGAATTAATAATCCCAACCACCGTAATAAACAGCCTGATAGCAGCCATACTTGTTAGACGTATTTTTCCAGGTTGCGTCTCTGTTTGAAAATGGAAGGACTGAAGCCAGAAGTGAACCATTCTGAAATGCATCAAGAAATTTAAAGTATTCAATCTACTTTGGTAAATAGATATGGGTAAGCATTCATTCAATAAATATTGCCCACACTCGAGAAACACCGAGGCGATTCTGATCACACTCAACAACAACAACATATTAATTTCGCTTTGTCATGAATTAAATGTAAAAGTTGTATGTTGAGTTAAATATGAATGTAGAAGTTATTTTTGAATAGAAGAGAGTAAGAGGGTAAGAGATAAAGAGAGCACAAGTCTCTGGGAAGAAAATGGTGGACCAAATTTTGGTGGGTGCATGAAAACAATAGTTACAGTATTTTACTGTGTTTTATTCCGTGTGGAATTTTAGTTTTTACTTAGTGAATGAGCCACAACCTCATGTGAATGTATTTTCATGTTTTAGAATATATTACTAAGTTTTTAATGTGTTTCTCCAAACCTACTTTGTCATTTTTTCCGTGAGTAAATATTACTCATAAGTCTCTGAAATAGCTCCGTGGTGCGCGAAATCCAAGTTTGTGAAATAGCTTCGCGGTGCATGAAGGTAGTTGCACGAAATCAGCTCTACATTGCGAAAGCTAGTTGCATGAAAGAAATCTGCCCCTCTACGAAAAATAAATTTCATAAATTTTTCTAACATGGTATCAGAGCGGGTTAAATATTGTTAGTGTAAAAACAAGTGTTTTTATTAGCAGTAATAATTGATTTGAGGGCAGATTGTTTTTAGCATATTTACCAGCAGGTACAAAGTTTTTTTTTATGCTCAGAAATGGCAACATCAAGCACAAGCCTGAATAATCCTCAAATACCTCACTTTAATGGCAAAAATTATGATTATTGGGCTATTACAATGAAAGCCCTGTTTTCTTCTCAAGACATTTGGGAATTGGTGGAGAATGGGTTTCAAGAACCAGCAGATGCAGCAGCATACAATGTCTTATCTCAACAAGAAAAAGCTTTGTTAAGGGACAACAGGAAGAAGGATTCAAAATCCCTGTTTTATATTTTCCAAGAAGTTCATGAAAGTATTTTCCCAAGGGTTGCAGTAGCAACGAAGACCAAGCAAGCATGGGACATCCTCCAGACAACCTACTAAGGCATGGAAAAAGTCAAGACAAAAGAGCTGCAAATGTTGAGAAGAGATTTCGAAACACTTTGTATGAAAGAGTCTGAGAACATAGACTTGTTTTTTACATATGTAAGTGGGCTAGTTACTCAAATCAGGTGTCATGGTGAGACACTTGAGGAAAGAAGAATAGTTGAGAAAGTTTTGAGAAGTTTGCTAGAAAGGTTTGAGGCCATTGTTGTTGCCATAGAAGAGACACAGGATCTCTCACAATTCTCAGTGGATGAGCTTAATGCATCACTAATTTCTCATTAACATAGACTAAAAAGAGAAACAAACTCCTCACTGGAGCATGCCTTCAAGACACAAGTATCATTTGGTCAAGGTTGAGGCAGAGGAAGATCATATGCTAGAGGAAGAGGAAGAAGCCCACACAGAGGTGGAAGAAGCAGCCCTTCAAGCTCAAATGGAAGAGGCAGCAATCAAAATCCAAGTCAATGCTCAAGCCAAAATCAAGCACAAGGTCAGAGGTATGATAAATCTCAAGTTCAATGTCATTACTGTAAGACGTATGGTGATTATGAAATGAATGTAGAAAGAAGCAATATGACATTAGTAACAAACCAAGTGTAAATTTCACAAGAGAAAATCAGAACCATGATAGCATGTTTTTAGCTTGTAATGTAGCATAAGAAAAACAAAGTGATATATGGTATCTAGATTTAGGGTGTAGCAACCACATGTCAAGAAACATAGAATTTTTTTATGATCTAGATGAAAGTGTGAAATCTGAAGTGACAATAGGGACTGATAGAAAAGTCTCTGTCATGGGAAAAGGAAGAGTTAATATCCTAACAAAGAAGGGGGAGAAGAAATACA